>JAEOAD010001804.1:0-113969 GCA_036365145.1 Orientallactaga sibirica | reverse complement strand
CCACAATTCATAAAGCAAAATCTACTTGGCAACAAAACAGAAATAAACACCAGTACCATCATAGTCGAGGACTTTAATACTCCATTATCAACAATGGATAGATCATCCAAACAGAAAATTAATAGGGAAGTAAGAGCTCAATAACATCATAGAACAACTAGACCTAACAGACATATACAGAACATTCCACCCAAAATCTACAGACTACACATTCTTCTCAGCAGCCCATGGAACCTTCTCTAAAATAGATCATGTACTGGGCCATAAGCCTGCATATTTTCAAGAAAATTGATGTAATTTCCTGTATGATATCAGACCACAATGCAGTAGGCTAGATCAACAACAAAAACTACACCAGGAATTCTTCCTCCTGAAGTGAATTAACACACTTTTAAACAATAAATGGGTTGTGGATGAAATAAAGAATGAAATTGCAAATTTTCAGAACTCAATGACAATGAGAACACATCATACCAAAACTTGTAGGACACAATGAAGCAGTCCTTAGGGAAAAATCATAACACTAAATGCCATCATAAGAAAAATAGAAAGATCCCAAATCAATAACCTGACCATTCCATCTAAAGGCATTGGAAAGGCTAGAAGAAGCCAACCCAAAAGCTCCAGATGGAAAGAAATAATTAAGATCAGAGCAGAAATTAATGAACTGGAAACTCAGAGGACAATTAAGAAAAATTGATGAAACAAAGAGCTGGTTCTTTACAAAAAATTAATAACAAGATTGATACACCTAGTAAGATTGATCAGAAGGGAAAAAGAAACATTCAAATCAACAAATTAGAAATGAAAAGGGAGAGATCACAACAGACATGAGTGAAATAAGAAGAGTCATTAGGACTTATTTGCAAAACCTCTACCCATAAAATAGAAAATATTGAGGAAATGGATGAATTCTAGACACATACCACCTACCAAAGCTAAGCCCAGAGCCAATTAATTTTTTAAACAAACCCATCACACCTTTTGAGATAGAAGAGGCAATCAAACACCTTCCCAAAAAGAAGAGTCCAGGACCAGATGGTTTCTCAATCAATTCTACCAAATCTCATGGAAGAACTGATACCAATTTTTCTCAAACTCTGCCACACAATAGGAGCAGAACAGGGATCCTCCTCAACTCCCTTTTATGAAGCTAGTATCACCCTAATTCCCAAAACCAGGCAGGGATGCTGTAAGAAAGGAAAATTATGTGGGCCCATATTCTCTGATGAACATAGATGCAAAGATCCTGAACAAAATTCTTTCAACCACCAACAGTACACCAAAGCATTATCCACCTTGATCAAGTAGGCTTCATCCCTGGAATGCAGGGGTGGTTCAACATACGGAATTGTCAATGTAATACACCACATAAACAAGCTGAAATACAAACCACATGATGATTTCTGATAGATGCAAAGCGCTTGACAAATAATACAAACATCACTTCATGATCAAAACATTGGAGAGAATAGTGGTATGTGATCGTCATATCTCAACATAGAGCAATAAAGAATATATATAAAAGCACCTAAAGCCCAAAAGTAATTTTAATGGGGAGAGACTGAAGAATTTCCATTGAGGTCAGGAACAAGGCAGGGTGTCCACTCTCTACCTCTGCTCTTCAACATAGTGCTAGAAGTATTAGCTCAAGCAATAAGACAGGAGAAAGAAATCAAAAGGGATACAAATTAAAAAGGAAGAAGTTAAGTTAGCCCTATTTGCAGATGACACGATTCTATACATAAGTGACCTGAGAACTTCCATCTCAAAACTCTTAAAGGTGATTAGCACCTTCAGCAAAGTAGCAGGATATAAAATCAATGCACAGAAATCAATAGCCTTTCTGTATGCAAAGGACAAAGACACAGAAAAGAAATAACTAACATCATCCCATTTTCAATTGCAACAAAGAAAATAAAATACCTTGGAATAACATTGACTAAAGGAAGTGAAAGACCTTATACTAATGAAAAAAAACATAAAAACTCTCAAAAGAAATTGGAGGACACGCCTTTAAAGACCTCCCATGCTCTTGGGAGGCAGATTCATAGGATTTTCTAAATTGAGTTTAACGAAAAGATCTTCCTGAGACTACATAGTGAATTCCAGCTCAGCCTGGGCCAAAGTGAAACCCTACCTCGAAAACCAAATAAAAAAACATAAAAACTCTTCAAAAGAAATTGAGGAGATCCACAAAAATGGAAAGACCTCCCATGCTCCTTGATTGGTATGAAAAACAAAAATGGCATTACAAAAGCACTTTATAGAACTAATGCAATAAAACGATCTGTTCTTGGAATTTTTCCTTTCCCACAATGAGAGATAGAAAACTATCTTTCCCTCCATATGGAAAGGCAGAAAGCCTCTGATATCCAAGATCATTCTGAGCAAAAGTGCGTTGCTTTACTACAAAGACGGTTGAGTGCAGCAAGTTGATACTTTCCTGGTTTGTATAATCTAAAAAGATGTACAAGTTAGTAGATTCGTTCCATTTCTAAAGTAGTTTGCTTAGAAAACAAAGTTCTTCATTGCCAAACACAGTACTGTGTGAAATAAGCTAGTTCTATTCTCGGAATGAGTTGCTTTACCACGAAGAAGATTGAGTGCAGGAACTGAATCCTTTTCTGGTTTTTGTAATCTATCAAGATGTACAACTTATGAGATTCATTTCATTTCTAAAGTAGTATACTTAGAAAGCAAAGATCTTCATCGCCAAACACTGTACCCTGTGAAATAAGCTTGTTCTGTTCTTGGAATGACTTGCTTTCCTACTAAGACTGTTGAGTGCAGCAAGTGGATACTTTCCTGGTTTGTGTAATCTAACAAGATGTACAACTTAGTAGATACATTTCATTTCTAAAGTAGGTTGCTTAGAAACAAAAATCTTCATTGCTGAGCACTGTAATTGTGTGAAATAAGCTTTTTCTGTTCTCAGAATTAGTTGCTTTCCCACGAAGACAGTTGAGTGCAGCAAGTTGATACTTTCCTGTTTGTGTAATGTAACAAGATATACAACTTAGCAGATTCGTTTCATTTCTAAAATAGTCTGCTTAGATAACTAAGATGTTCATTGACGAACAGTTTACTGTGTGAAGTAAGCTAGTCCTGTTTGCAGAATGAGATGCTTTCCTAAGAAGACGGTTGAGTGCAGCAAGATCAACCTTTCCTGGTTTGTGTAATCTAACAAGATGTACAACTTCGTAGATTCGTTTCATTTCTAAAGTAGTTTGCATGTAAAACAAAGATCTTCATTGCCGACAACTGTACTGTGTGAAATAAACTAGTTCTGTTCTCAGAATGAGTTGCTTTCCTATGAAGACGGTTGAATACATCAAGTTGAATCTTTCCTGGATTGTGTAATCTAACAAGATGTACAACTTAGTAGATTCGTTTCCTTTCTAAGGTAGTTTGCTTGAAAAACAAAAATCGTTATTTCCGAACTCTGTACCATGTAAAATAAGCTAATTCTGTTCTTGGAATGAGTTGCTTTACTACGAAGACGGTTGAGTGCAGCAAGTTGATATTTTCCCGGTTTGTGTAATCTAACAAGATGTACAACTTAGTAGATTCTTTTCATTTCTAAAGTAGTTTGCTAAGAAAACAAAGGTCTGCATTGTCGAACAGTGACCTATGTGAAATAAGCTAGTTCTGTTCACGGAATGAGTTGCTTTTCCACGAAGATGTTTGAGTACAGCAAGCTCAAACTTTCCTGGTTTGTGTAATCTGAGAAGATGTGAAACTTAGTAGATTCGTTTCATTTCTAATGTAGTTTGCTTAGAAAACAAAAATCTTCATTGCCGAACACTGTACTGAGTGAAATAAGCTAGTTCTGTTCGCGGAACGAGATGCTTTCCTATGAAGACGGTTCAATGCAGCAAGTTGATACTTTCCTGTTTTGTGTAATCTATCAATATGTACAACATACTAGATTCTTTTCATTTCTAAAGTAGTTTGCTTAGAAAACAAAGAGACTCATTGTTGAGCACTGTAGTGTTTGAAATAAGCTAGTTCTCTTTACGGAATGAGTTGCTTTACCATGAAGAAGGTTGAGTGCAGGAAGTTAATACTTTCCTGGTGTGTGTAATCTAAAAAGATGTAAAACTTAGTATTTTCGTTTCATTTCTAAAGTTGTTTGCTTAGAAAACAAAGATCTTCATTGCAGAACACTGAACTGTGTGAAAAAAGCTGGTTCTGCTCGCTGAATGAGATGTTTTCCTACTGAGACGGTTGAGTGCAGGAAGATCAAACTTTCCTGGTTTGTGTAATCTAACAAGGTGCACAACTTAGTAGAATCCTTTCATATCTAAAGTAGTTTGCTTAGAAAACAAACATCTTCATTGCTGAACACTGTAGAGTGTGAAATAAGCTAGTTCTGTTCTGAGAATGAGATGCTTTCCTACAAAGATGGTTGACTGCAGCAAGTTGATCCTTTCCTGGTTTGTGCAATGTAACAAGGTATACAACTTACTAGATTCGTTTCATTTCTAAAGTAGTTTGTTTAGAAAACAAATGTCTTCATTGTTGAGCACTGTAGTGTGTGAAATAAGCTAGTTCTCTTCTCGAAATGAGTTGCTTTACCACGAAGAAGGTTGAGTGCAGGAAGTTGATACTTTCCTGGTGTGTGTAATCTAAAAAGATGTACAACTTAGTATTTTCGTTTCATTTCTAAAGTTGTTTGCTTAGAAAACGAACATCTTCATTGCTGAACACTGCACTGTGTGAAATAAGCTGGTTCTGCTCGTGGAATTAGATGCTTTCCTACTAAGACGGATGAGTGCAGGAAGATCAAACTTTCCTGGTTTGTGTAATCTAACAAGGTGTACAACTTAGTAGATTCATTTCATATCCAAAGTAGTTTGCTTAGAAAACAAAGATCTTCATTGCCGAAATCTGGACTGTGTGAAATAAGCTAGTTCTGTTCTCGGAATTAGTTGCTTTCCTACAAAGACAGTTGAGTGCAGCAAGTTGAAACTTTCCTGGACTGTGTAATCGTACACGATGTACAACTTAGTAGATTCGTTTCATTTCTAAAGTAGTTTCCTTAGAAAACAAAGATCTTCATTGCCACAAACTGTACTGCGTGAAATAAGGTAGTTCTGTTCTCGGAATGAGATGCTTTGCTACGAAGTCGGTTGAATGCAGCAAGTTGATACTTTCCTGGTTTGTGAAATCTAACAAGATGTACAACTTATTAGATTCGTTTCATTTCTAATGTAGTTTGCTAAGAAAACAAAGGTCTTCATTGCAGAACACTGTACTGAGTGAAATAAGCTAGTTCTGTTCTTGGAATGAGTTACTTTCCCACAAAGATGGTTGAGTGCAGGAAGCTGATACTTTCCTGGATTGTGTAATCTAACAAGATGTACAACTTAGTACATTTGTTTCATTTCTAAAGTAGTTTGCTTAGAAAACAAAGATCTTCATTGCCGAACACAGTACAGTGTGAAATAAGCTAGTTCTGTTCTGAGAATCAGATGCTTTCCTACGAAGATGGTTGTGTGCAGCAAGATCAAACTTTCCTGGTTTGTGTAATCTAAAATGATATACAACTTCGTAGATTCACTTCATTTCTAAAGTAATTTGCTTAGAAAACAAAGATCTTCATTGCCAAACACTGTACAGTGTGAAATAACCTAGTTCTGTTCGTGGAATGAGATGCTTTCCTACTAAGACGGTTGAGTGCAGCAAGTTGATACTTTCCTAGTTTGTGAAATTAAACCTGGTGTACAACTTCATAGATTCGTTTCATATGTAAAGTAGGTTGCTTAGAAAACAAAGATCTTCATTGCCGAACACTGTACCCTGTGAAATAAGCTAGTTCTGTTCTCAGAATGAGTTGCTTTAGTACAAAGACGGTTGAGTGCAGCAAGTTGATACTTTTCTAGTTTGTGGAATCTAGCAAGATGTGAAACTTAGTAGATTCGTTTCATTTCTAAAGTAGTTTGCTTAGAAAAAATAGGTCTCCATTGCTGAACACTGTACTATGTGAAATAAGCGAGTTGTGTTCTAGGAAGGAGTAGCTTTCCCACAAAGACGTGTGAGTGCAGCAAGTTGATCCTTTCCTGGTTTGTGTAATCTAACAAGATATACAACTTAGTAGATTCATTTCATTTCTAATGTAGTTTGCTTAGAAAACCAAGATCTTCATTGCCGAACACTGTACTTTGTGACATAAGCTAGTTCTGTTCGCGGAATGAGATGTGTTCCTACGAAGACAGTTGAGTGCAGCAAGTTCAAACTTTCCTGGTTTGTGTAATCTAACAAGATGTAAAACTTAGTAGATTCGTTTCATTTCTAAAGTAGTTTGCTTAGAAAACAAAGATCTTCATTGCTGAAAACTGTACTGTGTGAAATAAGCTAGTTCTGTTCTCATAATGAGTTACTTTCCTACGAAGACAGTTGAGTACAGCAAGTTGAATCTTTCCTGGATTGTGTAATCTAACAAGATGTACAACTTAGTAGATTCGTTTCATTTCTAAAGTAGTTTGCTTAAAAAACAAAGATCGTCATTTCCGAACACTGTACCGTGTGAAATAAGCTAGTTCTGTTCTCGGAATGAGTTGCTTTCCCACGAAGCTGGTTGATTGCAGGAAGTTGATACTTTCCTGGATTGTGTAATCTAACAAGATGTACAGCTTAGTAGATTCGTTTCATTTCTAAAGTAGTTTGCTTAGAAAACAGAGATCTTCATTGCCAAACACTGTACTTTGTGAATTAAGGTAGTTTTGTTCTGGGAATGAGTTGCTTTCCCACGAAGACGGTTGAGTGCAGCAAGTTGATACTTTCCTGGATTGTGCAATATAACAAGATGTACAACATGGTAGATTCGTTTCATTTCTAAAGTAGTTTGCTTAGAAAACAGAGATCTTCTTTGCTGAAAACTGTATTGTGTGAAATAAGCTAGTTCTGTTCTTGGAATGAGTTGCTTTACTACGAAGACGGTTGAATGCAGCAAGTTGACACTTTCTTGTCTTGTGTAGTGTAACAAGATGTACAACTTAGTAGATTCGTTTCATTTCTAAAGTAGTTTGTTTAGAAAAGAAAGTTCTTCATTGCCGAACACTGTACTGTGTGAAATAAGCTAGTTCTTTTCTCAGAATGAGTAGCTTTCCTACGAAGACGGTTGAGTGCAGCAAGTTCAAACTTTCCTGATTTGTGCAATCTAAGAAGATGTACAACTTTGTAGATTTGTTTCATTTCTAAAGTAGTTTGCTTAGGAAACAAAGGTCTTCATTGACGAACACTGTAGTGTGTGAAATAAGCTAGTTCTGTTCTCGGAATGATTTGCTTTCCCACGAAGTCAGTTGAGTGCAGCAAGTTGATACTTTCCTGGTTTGTATAATCTAACAAGATGTACAACTTAGTAGATTCGTTTCGTTTCTAAAGTCTTTTGCTGAGAAAACAAAGATCTTCATTTTAGTACACTGTACACTGTGAAATAAGCTACTTCTGTTCTCGGAATGAGATGCTTTCCTATGAAGACGGTTGAGTGCAGCAAGATCAAACTTTCCCGTTTAATCTAACAATATGTACAACCTAGTATACTTGCTTCATTTCTAAAGTAGTTTGCTTAGAGAACAAAGATCTTCATTGACGAAAACTGTACTGTGTGAAATAAGCTAGTTCTGTTCTCGGAATGAGTTGCTTTACTACGATGACGGTTGAGTACGGAAAGATCAAACTTTCCTGGTTTTTGTAATCTAACAAGATGTACAACTTAGTAGATTTGTTTCATTTCTAAAGTAATTTGCTTAGAAAACAAAGATCTTCATTGCCGAACACTGTACTGTGTGAAATAAGCTAGTTCTGTTCTCAGAATGAGTTGCTTTCCCATGAAGATGGTTGAGTACAGCAAGTTGAATCTTTCCTGGTTTGTGTAATCTAACAAGATGTACAACTTAGTAGATTCTTTTCATTTCTAAAGTAGTTTGCTTAAAAACAAAGATCTTCATTTCCAAACACTGTACCGTGTGAAATAAGCTAGTTCTGTTCTCGGAATGAGTTTGTTTGCTACTAAGAGACGGTTGAGTGCAGCAAGTTGATACTTTCTTGGTTTGTGTAATCTAACAAGATTTACAACTTAGTAGATTCGTTTCATTTCTAAAATAGTTTGCTTAGAAAACAAAGTTCTTCATTGCCGAACACTGTACTGTGTGAAAAAAGCTAGTTCTGTTCTCAGAATGAGTTGCTTTCCCATAAGATGGTTGAGTGCAGGAAGTTGATACTTTCCTGGATTGTGTAATCTAACAAGATGTACAACTTAGTAGATTTGTTTCATTTCTGAAGTAGTTTGCTTAGAAAACAAAGATTTTCATTTCCGAACACTGTACTTTGTGAAATAAGCTAGTTTTGTTCTTGGGAATGAGATGCTTTCCCTTTCATGGTTGAGTGCATCAAGTTGATACTTTCCTGGAATGTGCAATATAACAAGATGTACAACTTTAGATTCATTTCATTTCTAAAGTAGTTTGTTTAGAAAAACAAAGATCTTCATTGCCAAAAACTGTACTGTGTGAAATAAGCCTAGTTCTGTTCTCGAATGAGTTGCTTTACTACAAAGATGGTTGAGTGCAAGCAAGTTGATACTTTCCTGGTTTGTGTAATCTAACAAGATGTACAACTTAGTAGATTCGTTTCATTTCTAAAATAGTTTGTTTAGAAAAGAAAGATCTTCATTGCTGTACACTGTACTGTGTGAAATAAGCTAGTTCTTTTCTCGGAATGAGTTGCTTTCCCACATAGATGGTTGAGTGCAGAAGATCAAACTTTCCTGATTTGTGTAATCTAACAAGATGTACAACTTAGTAGATTCTTTTCATTTCTAAAGTAGTTTGCTTAGAAAACAAAGATCTTCATTGCCAAACACTGTACTTTGTAAAATAAGCTAGTTTTTTCTGGGAATGAGTTACTTTCCATGAAGACGGTTGAGTGCAGCAAGTTCAAACTTTCCTGGTTTGTGTAATCTGACAAGATATACAACTTAGTAGATTCGTTTTATTTCTAAAGTAGTTTGCTTAGAAAACAAAGATCTTCATTGCAGAACACTGTACTGTGTGAAATAAGCTAGTTCTGTTCTTGGAATGAGTTGTTTTCCCATGAAGATGGTTGAGTGCAGGAAGTTGATACTTTCCTTGTTTTGTAATCTAACAAGATGTACAACTTAGTAGATTCATTTCATTTCTAAAGTAGTTTGTTTAGAAAACAAAGATCCTCATTTCCCAACACTGTACTGTGTGAAATAAGCTAGTTCTGTTCTTGGAATGAGTTGCTTTACCACGAAGACAGTTGAGTGCAGCAAGTTGATACTTTCCTGGTTTTTGTAATCTAACAAGATGTACAACTTAGTTGATTCGTTTCATTTCTAAAGTAGTTTGATTAGAAAACAAAGATCTTCATTGCTGAACACTGTACTGTGTGAAATAAGCTTGTTCTGTTCTCGGAATGAGTTGCTTCCCACAAAGATGGTTGAGTGCAGGAATTTGATACTTTCCTGGTTTGTGTAATCTAACAAGATATACATCTTAGTAGATTCGTTTCATTTCTAAAGTAGTTTGATTAGAAAACAATGATCTTCATTTTCAAACAATGTACTGTGTGAAATAAGCTAGTTCTGTTCTCGGAATGAGTTCCTTTCCTACAAAGACAGTTGAGTGCAGCAAGTCAAACTTTCCTGGTTTGTGTAATCTAACAAGATGTAAAACTTAGTAGATTCTTTTCATTTTGAAAGTAGTTTGATTAGAAAACAAAGATCTTCATTGCTGAACACTGTACTGTGTGAAATAAGCTAGTTCTGTTCTCGGAATGAGTTGCTTTCTAAGAAGATGGTTGAGTGCAGCAAGTTGATACTTTCCTGCCTTTTGTGTAATCTAACAAGATGTACAACTTAGTAGATTTGTTTCATTTCTAAAGTAGTTTGTTTAGAAAACAAATGTCTTCATTGCCAACACTGTACTTTGTGAAATAAACTAGTTCTGTTCTCAGAATGAGTTGCTTTCCCACGAAGAAGGTTGAGTGCAGCAAGTTCAAACTTTCCTATTTTGTGTAATCTAACAAGATGTACAACTTAGTAGATTTGTTTCATTTCTAAAGTAGTTTGTTTAGAAAACAAACATCTTCATTGCAGAACACTGTACTGTGTGAAATAAGCTAGTTCTGTTTTCGGAATGAGTTGCTCTCCTACAAAGAATGTTTGAGTGCAGCAAGATCAAACTTTCTTAGTTTGTGTAATCTAACAAGATGTACAACTTAGTAGATTCTAGATTCATTTCTAATATATTTTGTTTAGAAAACAAAGATATTCATTGCCAAACACTGTACTGTGTGAAATAAGCTAGTTCTGTTCTTGGAATGAGTTGCTTTCCTAAGAAAACGGTTGAGTGCAGCAAGTTCAAACTTCCCTGGTTTGTGTAATCTAACAAGATATAAAACTTAGTAGATTCATTTCATTTCTAAAGTAGTTTGTTTAGAAAACAAATGTCTTCATTGCCCGAAAATGGTAGTGTGTGAAATAAGCTAGTTCTGTTCTCAGAATGAGTTGCTTTCCAACAAAACAGTTGAGTGCAGCAAGTTGAAACTTTCCTAGTTTGTGTAAACTAACAAGATGTACAACTTAGTATATTCGTTTCATTTCTAAAGTAGTTTGTTTAGAAAACAAACATCTTCATTGCCCAACACTGTATTGTGTGAAATAAGCTAGTTCTGTTCTCGGAATGAGTTGCTTTCCCACGAAGATGATTGACTGCAGCAAGTTCAAACTTTCCTGGTTTGTGTAATTTTAAAAGATGTACAACTTAGTAGATTCACTTCATTTCTAAAGTAGTTTGTTTATAAAACAAAAATCTTCATTGCCCAACACTGTACTTTTTGTACTTTGTGAAATAAGCTAGTTCTGTTTTAAGAATGAGTTGCTTTCCCATGAAGAAGGTTGAGTGCAGCAAGATCAATCTTTCCTGGTTTGTGTAATCTAACAAGATGTACAACTACATTCACATCATTTCTAAAGTAGTTTGTTTAGAAAACAAACATCTTCATTTCATTTCTAATAAGCTAGTTCTGTTCCCGGAATGAGTTGCTTTCCTAGAAAAAGGTTGAGTGCAGAAGTTCTTTCCTAGTTGGTGTAATCTAACTAATTGCACAACTTAGTAGATTCTGGCTTCATTTCTAAAGTAGTTTGTTTAGAAGACAAACATCTTCTTCCCAACACTGTATTGTGTGAAATAAGCTAGATCTGTTTTTGAATGAGTTGTTCTCTTACGAAGTTGAGTGCAGCCAGATCAAACTTTCCTGGTTTGTGTAAAATAACAAGATGTACAACTTAGTAGATTTGTTTCAATTCTAAAGTAGTTTGTTTAGAAAACAAACATCTTCATTGCCAAAACTGTACTGTGTGAAATAAGCTAGTTCTCTTTTTAGAATGAGTTGCTTTCCTTACGAAGACTGTTGAGTGCAGCAAGTTCATATTTTCCTTGTTTGTGTAATCTAACAAGATGTACAACTTAGTAGATTCACCTCAATTTCTAAAAAAGTTTTGTTTAGAAAACAAAATCTTCATTGCCAAACACTTCACCACCGGCAGGTAGAGCAAAAGAGAGAGAGAGCCGGGCCAGCCGTTTCTCTCTTGAGGCTGAGCGAGAAGACAGGTGTCGGCGACTCAAACCCCTCCCCCCACTAAAACACCGGGGAGAAAAACCACATTGAGTCGCGGAGAAACGTCTAAGGCGAAACTCGTCGTTTATTGTCAGGGGGGAGATATTTATGTGCTTTGAGGAAGGGGGCGGGAAGAGGGGATGAGAGAAAGGTATAAGGGCCAATATACTTTGAGGAAGGGGGTGGGAAGAGGGGATGAGAGAAAGGTATAAGGGCCAACAGTATTTCATCACGTCAGCAGCAGCTGGGTGGAGGCAGTTTCAGCTTAGGTGCTGAGTCAAGGGCAGGTACTCAGGCTCGACTAGGCCTTACCGGGAGTAGGCCAAGATTGGCTGGGCTAACCACTCGGCTTCACACCGGGCAGGGCCCAACATCTCCCCCTTTTGTTTTTGTAAGAACGGTGGATGGCATAGTCCCTGTCCTAGGTTGTTCCCCTCTGGGAACCTTACCCGTCTCTGGGCACTATGCCTCTAGCCCGTTGACCACTCCACGCCCTGTCTTAGGTTGTCTCAGCCTGTCTGAGAGCTTACCCGTCATTGGTTCGATGGAGGGCGGGGGAGGGATGTTAGGTGGATAGCCAGTAAGTGGAAAAGCCATTGTCTTTGAGTCGTAAACCTGTGGTGCCTTGGCCTGATGAAGTTTAATTGCCTCAAGCTGTTGGTGAATGAATTGTGTAATCTTATTAATTACACAGGGCCCCCGAGAGTGAGGATAAGAAGAAGGAGGGGTTCAGGGGGAGGGAGAAGGTAGGGTAAAGAGCAAGAAGAAGGAGGGGTCCAAGGGGAGGGAGAAGGTGGGATAAAAAGCCATGTAAGCTCGTCTACAGCAGGTTGTCTTAGGAGTCCCGACTCCTCTTCTGTAAATCTTTCTGGAGCTTTTCTGGCTTCATTCAGGTCTAGTAGCATCCACACCTTCAGTTGTTCCTGGGGAAGAAACAGAGGCATAGTTCTCAGGGGTGTGACACTCCCTGGAAAATTGATTATTATCATCCCCTTGTTGGGGTAAATATTTTAAGTCTCTTGCTGGTACCCAAATAGGTCTTTTTTCCTCTTGAGGAAAGACACATCCAAATCCTCTCCCTGCTGTGAGGAGGGGGTCTGGTCCCCTCCAGGCCCCAGTTAATGGGTCCCTCCATTTGACCCAGATGGAGCTGTAGGTGACAGCTGAGGTCCAATGTTTTTGAAAAGGGGACAAGTGTCTATCTTCTTTAGAAAAATTTAAAATATTTAGGGTTAATAATGCCTTTTTAGTTGGTCATGTGGGGTAGAGATTCCCCCTTTTGTTTTTGTAATTGAGATTTGAGAGTTTGATGATATCTTTCCACGATGGCTTGGCCCCGCGGGTTATATGGGATGCCTGTGGAAAGTGAGATTTTCCAGGTTTGGAGGAAATCTATAAAAGTTTTGCTTACGAAGCAGGGACCATTATCGGTTTTGATTTGATCTGGCAATCCAAGGGTGGCAAAGCATTGAAGCATATGGCTAATAGCATGTTTAGTTTTTTCCCCCAGCATGTGCTGATGCCCAGCAAGCATGGGAGAAAGTATCAACTGAGAGAAAAATATACTTAAGTTTTCCAAATGGAGAATAGTGAGTAACATCAATCTGCCAAAGGTGATTAGGGCGTAGTCCTCGAGGATTGGCTCCTGTAGTTTGAAGAGGAGGTACCTGGAAGAAAGGCTGACAGGATTTGCAAGTTCGGACAATTTTTTTAAGGTCCTTGACTGGCACATGGGGATATTTATGTTTAAGGCCCCTCCAATTTATATGAGTTAATAAGTGGAAGTGTGTAGCTTCTGAGACTGTATTACATTGAGGCTGAGAGGCCAGTTTGTCAGCCAAATTGTTTCCTTTAGAGAGGAATCCTGGTAAATTTTGATGGCCTCTGAGATGTTGAAGAAAAATGGGGTTAATTCTTTGTTTAAGTAGGGAGCGGGCTTGAATCATCAATGGGGTTATAATATTGGAGTCCAGTCTAATATGGGCCTCAATTAGGTTGGGTAACAGGTTAACAACATAAAGGCTGTCAGAAAATAAGTTAAATGGCTCCTGAATAGTGTCCAAAGCCAAAACGACAGCAAATAGTTCTTTAAATTGTGCTGATCCTGTGACCTCATGGGAGATAGACTTTATGGGTATAGACTTTTCTCCCCTCCTTAGGGGAGGGTAAACAACTAGGGAAGCTCCCAAGCGCCCCCCATCAGTGAATACGGTAAGAAAATCAGGGTTGGGTTTAGATAAAAAAAGTCTGGGGGGTCTCCATTCCAACCTAGAGAAGGAGCTCATCCATTTATAAGGACCATAGTGACAATCAATTATACCCAGAAACCCCTCGAGGGCAATAGCAACCCTGTTGTTATTTCTCTGAAGCCAAGTGAAGTCTGTTACCTTAAAGGGGGTGACAATGACATGAGGCTCCATGCCAAACAATCGGACAGAGGTGTCCCTGCCCTTTATAATGCAGTCTGCAATCTGGTTAGTTATAGAGTAAACTCTGGGGACTCCACCAAGGGAGAGGTGAATCCATTGGATGGGTTCTCCTTCCTGGGCCAACAGCGCAGTGCATAATGTTTCCCCAGAGAAAATACAGAGGGAGATAGGTAAGTTAGGATCAAACCTCTTTAGGACAGCAGCATCAATGGCCCGTTGTACCTTATGTAGAATTTGTTCATGACGAGGGGGCAAGGTTATCTGAGAGGAGAGAGTAAGACCCTTTAAGAGGTCAAATAAAGGGGACAGTTCCTCAGTAGTTATGGGTATCCAGGGCCTCATCCAATTAATTTTCCCCAGCACCTTTTGGAGTTGAGGCAAAGTATAGAATTTTTGAATATGGAGTTGGGGTTTGACAGGAGAAACAGTATCAAGGAATAACCTGGAGCCCAAAATCTTGAAGGGAGAGGCAGTTTGAATCTTTTCTGGAGCCACCTGTAAAATGGCAAGGCATTTAGCAGTGAGGTCTTGGAGATCAGATGGGTTGGAATGACCTAAAATAATAATAATAAAACATTAGGCTGATTAATCAAGGAAGAAAAGATATGAGACATGTACTGTTAAGGTCAATCCAGGGCTGACAGCTAGTAGTTTTTATGATGTTGAAACTTATAGATCTAGGGAAGTTTTATATTGGCAGAAGTTGGCCTGTCTTTGTAGAGCCATGAAAGAGAGAAGAAAGAAATTAATTAGTCATATAGTACACAGAGTAAAATTATTGTAGTTAAGTCACAGTAAGGTTTAGGAATTTTTGTTAGGCACACTTTGTAAATCTTTATAATGGAATTTTAAATCATTATTACACCTTAAAATTGGCCCCCAGTGACATTGTCTTTAGTAAGGTGATTGTAGATGTAAACTATAAATTAATAAAATATTGAATATATTGGGGGACATATATTTAAATTATCATATTTTGTCCCTGGCTTTTAATAAATTTATAATAACAGTAAATAATAATAAAATCAAATAAGTTAATTGTATAAGGCATAGTAAGGAGAGAGAAAAAAAATTTAAATTTAATTACCATTAGCCGTCATTAAACTTTTATAGTAACCAGAGATTGACAGTTTTTAGGTTTTTTTAATTTTGTCCCTCCAGCTGGGCAGAGCTGTCAGGGAAAACTTTAATCTCAGGCTAACATTGTATTACCGATTGAGTTAGTTGGGCTTAGTATGAATTGAGTTAGGCGGGTAGAGAGAGAATGGGCATGTCAGGCCTCCAGCCACTGTTTACATGGGTACTGGAGAATTGAGCCTCGAATCAGGGTCCTTAGGCTCTACAGGCAAGTGTTTAACAATTAAGCCATCTCTTTATCTTTATGTTAATGGGAAGGCAGCGAAGGGTGGGACAATGGTGTGTAGGATATAGCCATATAGACTTGAAAAACAGGTTTTTTTTTTTTTATCTCTAGCAGGGCAATACAAATGTCCCCAGCTGTTTTTTTTTTTTTTTTTTTTAAAAGTAAATACTTTGGGCCCCGCGGGACACTTAGTTAAGAGCATAGAGGGAGCGTCTAGAGGCAAAAGGGGCGGGGACGGCAGCAGCTTGCCTCATGGCCTCATGGCGGACCGCCCGCCCGTTCCTAAGATATTTTTAAAGCAAGTTGACAAAAGTGACCAAAAATGACGCCTGGAGGAGCGGGCAAGGCGCAGCCAGTGAGGCTCGGGGCAGTGCTCGGGCCGGGGCTGGAGTCGTAGCTTAGGATGTCGGCGGAGCCTGATTGTTGTCCCTCCGCTTGAAGTGCGCAAGTTTTGTTTTGTGGACCAGTGGCTTGTGTTTCACACCCGCGAGGAAAGTTAACCTCGGTTTGTATTTGATCACAGTTTACATTTACAGAAAGCTACATGGAGGAGCTGTCCTCCACCAGGGGTTTGAACACATTTGCCTTAGGCAGTAGTTAGGGGCTGAAAAGAGCTGAAAAGATAGTTGCCGGGTGGCGGCTTGGGTGGCGGCCTTGGGAGAAAGGAGATTTTAAAAGTCAGTTTTAGTTTTTTTTTTACAGTTTTTAAGGGCAAAAATGAACTTTTTTTTGGAAAAGCCTTTAAGGTTGGAAATTAAGGCAAGGAGGACTGAATTAATCCATGGGGCTAAAACAAAAGTTTTGTTCCAAGCGCTATGGAGGTTTTTTTGTTTAATAGTAATATATATGAGTACAACATAAGCATAAAGTCCCAAAAAATAGCTAAGCATGTTGTAGAATTTTTTTTTAAGATGGCGCCCCCACTCCAATGAGGGGGCAGGACACTTTGAGAGTTCTCCAGGTTTGCCCACGTGGTGAGCCTCCTCTAGGTTTGTCCATGTGGTGAGTTTTCTTTTTAGGTTTACCCACGTGGTGAGTTTCTTTTTTAGGTTTGTCCACGTGGTGAGTCTCTACCCACGTGGTGAGTTTTGTTTTTAGGTCTGCCCACGTGGTGCTTCTAAGATGGTGCCCCCATTTAAATGGGGCAGGACAAAAATGGCGGCACCGCAGAAGCGGTCTGTCGGAAACCCAAAAATGAGAGGAAAGAGAAAAGAACAAGAGATGTTGAAGTTTGGGACGGAGTTTTTATTTAAATGAGGAGGCAAAACATTTAAAGTCTCCTCTAGGTCTGTCCACGTGGTGTGTCCGCCATGAACGTACCCGTTTAGAAATGGCGGCAAACCGGAAATGGAAGGAAAGAGAAAGGAAGTTGAAGTAAGCACAGATTATAGAAGTAAAGGTTAGAATATTAAATATGAAGATTACCTCATAACTTATGAGGATACACCCGTCAGCAGTCCGATTAGCTCGTCAGCTTAATTTTGAATTTTTTCTTCGTCACGTCAGCAGTCCGTAGTCCGTTTTGAATCCTCACACGTCCTCACATGGGGCAGTGGTTGCTGTGCCCCACGTCTGGGCGCCAAAATGCCGGGGCTTTTTTCCCTCACCACCGGCAGGTAGAGCAAAAGAGAGAGAGAGAGCCGGGCCAGCCGTTTCTCTCTTGAGGCTGAGCGAGAAGACAGGTGTCGGCGACTCAAACCCCTCCCCCCACTAAAACACCGGGGAGAAAAACCACATTGAGTCACGGAGAAACGTCTAAGGCGAAACTCGTCGTTTATTGTCAGGGGGGAGATATTTATGTGCTTTGAGGAAGGGGGCGGGAAGAGGGGATGAGAGAAAGGTATAAGGGCCAATATACTTTGAGGAAGGGGTGGGAAGAGGGGATGAGAAAATGAGGTATATAGGGCCAACAGTATTTCATCATGTCAGCAGCAGCTGGGTGGAGGCAGTTTCAGCTTAGGTGCTGAGTCAAGGGCAGGTACTCAGGCTCGACTAGGCCTTACCGGGAGTAGGCCAAGATTGGCTGGGCTAACCACTCGGCTTCACACCGGGCAGGGCCCAATTTTCATTTCTAAAGTAGTTTGTTTAGAAAAGAAAACGTCTTCATTTCCGAATACTGTATCGTGTGAAATATGCTGGTTTGGTTCTCAGAATGAGTTGCTTTCCTATGAAGACGGTTGAGTGCAGCAAGTTGAAACTTTCTTGTATTGGGTAATCTAACAAGATGTATAATTTAGTTGATTTCGTTTCATTTCTAATGTAGTTTGCTTAGAAAACAAAGGTCTTTATTGCTTAACATGGTACTGTATGAAATAAGGTCGTTCTGTTCTCGGAATGAGTTACTTTCCCACGAAGATGGTTGAGTGCAGGAAGTTGATACGTTCCTGGGTTGTGTAATCTAAGAGATGTACAGCTTAGTAGATTCGTTTCATTTCTAAAGTAGTTTGCTTAGAAAACTAACATCTTCATTGCCGAATACTGTACTGTGAGAAATAAGCTATTTCTGTTCTCGGAATGAGTTGCTTTCCCACAAAGACGGATGAGTGCACCAAGTTGATACTTTCCTGGTTTGTGTAAACACAAGATGTACAATTTAGTAGATTCATTTCATTACTACCGTAGATTACTTAGGAAACAAAGATCTTCATTGCTGTACAGGGTACATTGTGAAATAAGATAGTTCTGTTCTCGGAATGAGATGCTTTCCTACGAAGACAGTTGAGTGCAGCAAGATGAATCTTTCCTGGTTTGTGTAATCTGACAAGATGTACAACTTAGTAGATTCGTTTCATTTCAAAAGCAGTTTGCTTAGAAAACAAAGATCTTCATTCCAGAAAACTATACTGTGTGTAATAAGCTTGTTGTATTCTTGGAATGAATTGCTTTACTATGAAGACTGTTCAGTGCAGCAAGTTGATACTTTACTTATTTGTGTAATCTAACAAGATGTATAACTTAGTAGATTCGTTTCATTTATAGAATAGTTTGCTTAGAAAACAAAGGTCTTCATTGCCAAACACTATACTGTGCAATAAGCTAGTTCTGTTCTCGGAATGACATGCTTTCCTATGAAGAAGGTTGAGGGCAGCAAGATAAAACCATCCTGGTTTGTGTAATCTAACAATATTTACAACTTAGTAGATTCGTTTCATTTCCAAAGTAGTTTGCTTAAAAAATGAAGATCTTCATTGCCATAAACTGTACTGTGCGTAATAAGCTTTTTCTGTTCTCGGAATGAATTGATTTACTGTGGTGACGGTTGAGTGTAGCAAGTTAGTACTTTCCAGGTATGTGTAATCTAACAAGATGTACAACTTAGTAGATTCGTTTCATTTCTAAAGTCGTTTCCTTAGAAAACAAAGTTCTTCATTGCCGAACACTGTACTGTATGAAATAAGGTAGTTCTATTCTTGGAATGAGTTGGTTTCCCACAAAGAAGGTTGACTGCAGGAAGTTGATACTTTCCTGGATTGTGTAAGCTAACAAGATGTCCAACGTAGTAGATTGATTTCATTTCTAAAGTAGTTTGCTGAGAAAAAAAAATGATCTTCTTTTGCGAACACTGTACTGTATGAAATAAGCTAGTTCTGTTCTTGGAATGAGTTGCTTTCCCAACAAGAAGTTCAGGGCAGCAAGTTGATACTTTCTCGGTTTGTGTAATCTAAAGAGATGTACAACTTAGTAGATTCGTTTCATTACTGAAGCAGTTTCCATAGAAAACAAAGATCTTCATTGCCGGACACTGTACAATGTGAAATAAGGTAGTTCTGTTGTCAGAATGAGATGCTTTCCTATGAAGATGGTTGAGTGCAGCAAGATAAAATTTTCCTGGTTTTTTGTAATCTGACAAGATGTACAACTTAGTAGATTCATTTCATTTCTAAAGTATTTTGCTTAGAAAACAAAGATCTTCTTTGCCAAAAACTATACTGTGTGAAACAAGCTTGTTCAATTCTTGGAATGAGTTGCTTTACTACGAAGACAGTTGAGTGCAGCAAGTTGATTGTTTACTGATTTGTGTAATCTCTCAAGATGTACATCTTGGTAGATTCGTTTCATTTCTAAAGTAGTTTGCTTAGAAAATAAAGGTCTTCATTGCCGAACTCTGTACGTTGAGAAATAAGCAAGTTCTGTTTTCCGAATGAGTGGCTTTCCCATGAAGACGGTTTAGTGCAGCAAGTTGACACTTTTCTGGTTTGTAATCTAAAAAGATGTACAATTTAGTAGATTCTTTTCATATCTAAGTAGTTTGCATAGAAAACAAAGATCTTCATTGCTGAACAGTGTATAGTGTGAAATAAGCTAATTCTGTTCTTGGAATGAGTTGCTTTCCCACGAAGACGGTTGAGTGAAACAAGTTGATACTTTCCTGGTTTGTATAATCTAAAAAGAATAACAAATTAGTAGTCTCATTTGATTTCTACAGTAGTTTGCGTAGAAAACAAAGTTCTTCATTGCTGAACACTGTACTCTGTGAAATAAGTTAGTTCTGTCCTTGGAATGAGTTGTTTTACCACGTAAATAGTTGAGTGAGGGAGTTGATACTCTCTTGGATTGTGTATTCTAACAAGATGTACCACTTAGTAGATTCGTTTCCTTTCTAAAGTAGTTTGCTTAGAAAACAAAGATCTTCATTGCCAAAACTGTACTTTGTGTAATAAGGTAGTTCTGTTCTTGGAATGAGTTGCTTTGCCACGAAGACAGTTGAGTACAGCTGGTTGATAATTTCCTGGTTTGTGTAATCAAAGAAGTTGTACAACTTAGATGATTCGTTTCATTACTAACGTAGTTTGCTTAGAAAACAAAGTTCTTCATTGCCAAACACTGTACTATGTGAAATAAGTTAGTTCGGTTCTCGGAAAGAGTTGCTTTCCCACGAAGACGGTTGAGTGCAGCAAGTTGATACTTTCCTGGTTTGTGTACTAAAACAAGAAGTAAAACTTACTATATTCATTTCATTTCTAAAGTAGTTTGCTGAGAAAACAAAGATCTTATTTTCGAAGTCTGTACTTTGTGAAATGATCTAGTTCTGTTCTCGGAATGAGTTGCTTTCCCACGAAGATGGTTGAGTGCAAAAAGTTGATACTGCCCTGGACTGTGTAGTCTGACAAGATATACAGCTTAGTAGATTCGTTTCATTTCTAAAGTAGTTGGCTGAGAAAACAATGCTCTTCATTGCCCAACACTGTACTTTGTGAAATAACCTATTTCTGTTCTCAGAATGAGTTGCTTTCCCATGAAGACGGATAGTGCAGCAAGTTGATAGTTTCCTGGTTTGTATAATCTAACAAGATGTACAATTTAGTTGATTCTTTTAATTTCTAAAGTATTTTACTTAGAAAACAAAGGTCCTCATTGCTGAAAACTGTACTGTGTGAAATAAGCTGGTTCTGTTCTCGAAATGAGTTGCTTTACTACCATGATGGTTGAGTGCAGCAAGTTGATACTTTCCTGGTTTGTGTAATACACCAAGATATACAACTTAGTGGCTTCATTTTATTTCTAAAGTAGTTTGCTTCGAATACAAAGCTACTTCTATCCTCCGAATGAGTTGCTTTCCCACGAAGACGGTTCAGTGCAGCAAGTTCATAATTTCCTGGATTGTGTAAACTAACAAGATATACAGCGGAGTAGATTCCTTTCATTTCCAAAGTAGTTTGCTTAAAAAAAAGAAAGATCTTCATTGACGGAAACTGTACTGTGTGTAGTAAGCTAGTTCTGTTCTGGGAATAGTTGCTTTCCTATGCAGAGTGTTGAGTGCAGCAAGATCAAACTTTCCTGGTTGGGGAATCTGACAAGATGTACAACTTAGTAGAGTCGTTTCATTTGTAAAGTAGATTGCTTAGAAAACAAAGATATTCATTGCCGAAAATTATACTGTGTGAAATAAGGTTGTTCTATTCTCAGAATGAATTGCTATACTATGATGATGGTTGAGGTCATCAAGTTGATACATACTGGTTTGTGTATTCTATCAGGATGTACATCTTAGTAGATTCGTTTCATTTATAAAGTAGTTTCCTTAGACAACAAAGGTCTTCATTGCCGAATGCTGTACTGTGTGAGATAAGCTAGATCTGTTCTTGGAATGTGTTGCTTTCCGATGAAGATGGTTGAGTCCGGGAAGTTTATACTTTCCTGGCTTGTGTAATCTACCAAGATGTACAACTTAGTAGATCCATTTCATTTCTAAAGTAGTTTGCTGAGAAAACAAAGATCTTCTTTCCAAAAACTGTACATTGTGAAATAAGCTAGTTCTGTTCTCAGAATGACTTGCTTTCCCATGAAGACGGTTGAGTGCAACAAGTTGATACTTTCCTGGTTTGTGTAATCTAACAAGATGTAAAACTTAATAGATTCGTTTCATTTCTAAAGTAGTTTGCTTAAAAAACAATGATCTTCATTTCTGAAAACTATACAGTGTGAAATAAGCTAGTTCTTTTTCTAGGAATGAGTTGCTTTCCTCCAAAGACAGTTGAGTGCAGCAAGATCAAAATGTCCTGGTTTGTGTTATCTAACAAGATGTACAACTTAATAGATTCGTTTCATTTCTGAAGTAGTTTCCTTAAAAAAACAAAGATTTTCATTGCCAAAAACTGTACTGTGTGTAATAAGTTAGTTCTGTTTTCGGAATGAGTTGCTTTAATGCGATGACGGTTGAGTGTAGCAAGTTAGTATTTTCCAGGTATGTGTAATTAAACAAGATGTACAACTTAGTAGATTCGTTTCATTTCTAAAGTAGTTCACTTAGAAAACAAAGTACTTCATTGCCGAACACTGTACAGTGTGAAATAAACTAGTTCTGTTCTCGGAGTGAGTTGGTTTCCCAAGAAGATGGTTGAGTGCAGAAGTTGATACTTTCCTCGATTGTGTAATCTAACAAGATGTACAACTTAGTAGATTCATTTCATTTCTAAAGTAGTTTACTTAGAAAACAAAGATCTTCATTGCGGAAAACTGCACAGTGTGTAATAAGCCAGTTGTGTTCTCCGAATAAGTTGCTTTCCCACGAAGAGAGTTGAGTGCATGATCTTGATACTTTCCTGTTTTGTGTAATCTAACAACATGTAAAACTTACTATATTCGTTTCATTTCTAAAGTAGTTTGCTTAGAAAACAAATTTCTTCATTGCCGAACACTGTACTGTGTGAAATAAGGCCGTTTTGTTCTCGGAATGAGTTGCTTTCCCACGAAGATGGTTTAGTGCAGGAAGTAGATACTTTCCTGGTTTATGTAATCTAACAAGATGTACAGCTTCTTAGATTCATTTCATTTCTAAAGTAGTTTGCTTAGAAAACGAAGATCTTCCTTGCTGAATACTGGACTTTGTGAAATAAGCTAGCTATATACTCAGAATGAGTTGCTTTACTACGACGACGGTTGAGTGCAACAAGTTGATACTTACTGGTTTGTGTAATCTATCAACATGTACATCTTAGTAGATTCTTTTCATTTCTGGAGTAGTTTGTTTAGAAATCAAAGGTCTTCATTGCCGAACACTGTACTGGGTGAAATAAGCTAGTTCTGTTCTCAGAATCAGTTGTTCACACGACGACGAGTGAGTGCAGCAAGTTGATACTTTTCTGGTGTAATCTAACAAGATGTACATTGTAGAGAGCTGCGAGGTGCCGCACCTTAAAGATGGCGCTGGCTTCCGCCTTCCGCCTTCCCGATGGCGAGTGCTCTCCTGGAAGTCCTTATTTGGCTTGGGCCGTGATCTAGGCTTGCTTCCGCATATGTGGACCTATCTGCATTCACCACGTGGCACACCAGGGTTGGCTGTTCAAAGGCTTCTTAAGTTTCGGGCGGGCTTTGCCCCGGGTCAGAAGATTGTTCAAGGTTCCTGAATAAACTGCTGAAACAAGAGTCCGAGCGTTGCGTCTTCCTTGCTGGTCGAGGCGGTCGCGACAAGTGGTGGCCTGTACAGGGAACTCAATCGAGAGGGACTCAGAACTTTCTGCAGTCAGGGCAGTGCACTGGTAAGTTCCCAGGTAAGGTGGGAATCCGCGACAAAAGCGGGTATTTTGCTCCTCTCGGTAGACAAAGAGGGAGCAGGAAGGGTTCGCAGCGTAGCGAACCGAAAGTAAAAGTTTTAAAAGAATTTTTTGCAAGTTTAGCCATGGGCGCTTCTCACTCGCACCCAATTTTTTTGGCTCTGAATGAGCTGCAGTAAAAGTTTTAAAAGAATCTTTTTTTGGCAAAGTTTAAGTTTTAAAAGAATCTTTTTGCAAGTTTCACACGCACCCAATTTTTTTGGCTCTGAATGAGCTGCAGTAAAAGTTTTAAAAGAATCTTTTGCAAGTTTAGCCATGGGCGCTTCTCACTCGCACCCAATTTTTTTGGCTCTGAATGAGCTGCAGTAAAAGTTTTAAAAGAATCTTTTGCAAGTTTAGCTTTTTCTCAAGGCTCTGAATGAGCTGCAGTAAAAGTTTTAAAAGAATCTTTTGCAAGTTTAGCCATGGGAGCTTCTCACTCGCACCCAATTTTTTTGGCTCTGAATGAGCTGCAGTGCTCTCATAGAACAAATGGAAAGATCAAAATTAAGAAAAAGGGAGAAAAAGAGAGAGTGGGGGATCCCGGAAGCGGAGACTGCTGCGGAACGTCTCAATGCAAAGTTATGCCATCCGCCCCCCCTCTGTACCCAGAGGGACGGGGTAGCAGCACGGGGCGTTCTTTTTGTCTGGAAGTCTGGAAAGCAGTGAGGACGGAGTTACAGTTAGCCTACCCAGTATTTCAGGTGCAACTCAGCAAAGAAGTGCTAGGCAAGGCCTGGGTTTTTCCTAGGGGCCACTGAGGAGGGTATTCCTATCACCTGGATGACTGAGGAGCCGGTGTGGGTTCCTCAGTGGCTGTTGTCCTCCGAGAAGTTAAAAGCTGCAAAACAACTTGTGACTGAGCAATTATCCCTAGGGCACATCAAGCCGTCAGTGTCACCATGGAATACACCCATTTTTGTAATTAAGAAAAAATCTGGAAAATGGCGCCTACTGCAGGATTTGAGAGCAATCAATAGTCAAATGCAAATTATGGGCCCGGTGCAGCGAGGCTTACCGCTGCTAATTGTCATTGATATAAAAGACTGTTTTAGGGAATAGATATGAGGAGCCACTAGACTTTAAAGTAGTTAAGTCTTTAGCTGAATCCGTGAGAACTTATGGGATTACAGCCTCCTTTACCGTGGCTCAAGTGGAAGCATTGCAAAGACACTGCATGACACCTAGTGACTGGTCAGGGTTAGCGCACGCCTGCCTGAGTCCAGGCCAATATTTAGGCTGGAAAGCGTTCTTAATTGAGTACGCTAATAAAGAGGCTGCCGCTAATCAGGCCGCAGGTAACCCGGCCTGGGACAGGGACATGCTCTTGGGACAAGGACGCTTTGCAAATCAACAGACAGGCTCTCCAATACAGGTTTTTTATCCAGATCTTTGTCTAGTTTTCTATTACAGAATTGGACGCTTGAATTTGAAGATACCTTAAGAGAACTGAGACTGGCAGTAGTTAATGTGAATTCTACCCGCATGGACCTCTCTTTTGCATCCGGATTGTCATCTTGGCTGATCTCCACTATGAATCATTCTGAAGGAGTGGGCGGGCATGGGGGCTTTAGCAGGCCTTCTGTTACTGGTCTCCTTGGTTTGCTTGTGGTGTCTATGTAAGATCAGAGTAACACAAAAACGGAATGCAGTCATGATCATCCAGGCCTTCTCGGCTATTGAGGCAGGTCAATCTCCCCAGGCATGGTTAGCCACCATAAAATGTAAACACCAGGCACAGGCTGCGAGGCAAAAGCACTGCAGGGAGAGTTAGCTGTGAAAGACTCTCTGAAGGGTAAGTCTGATTGCATGTGGGTTGGCATCCATGGTCCCACCTCCAGGGAAAAGATGCAAGACAGTTATACGCCTATTTTAAGAGTTACTGGAGGTCAGACCTCTACCCTTGCCTGTTGCTTTGCGTGTTTTAAACAAAAAAGGGGGAACTGTAGAGAGCTGCGAGGTGCCGCTCCTTAAAGATGGTGCTGGCTTCCGCCTTCCGCCTTCCTGATGGCGAGTGCTCTCCTGGAAGTCCTTATTTGGCTTGGGCCATGATCTAGGCTTGCTTCCGCATATGTGGACCTATCTGCATTCACCACGTGGCACAACAGGGTTGGCTGTTCAAAGGCTTCTTAAGTTTCGGGTGGGCTTTGCCCCGGGTCAGAAGATTGTTCAAGGTTCCTGAATAAACTGCTGAAAGAAGAGTCCGAGCGTTGCGTCTTCCTTGCTGGTCGAGGCAGTCGCGACAGTACATCTTAGCAGATTCGTTTAATTTCTAAAGTATTTTGCTGAGAAAACAAAGGTCTTCATTGCCAAACACTGTACTGTGTTAAATAAGTTAGTTTTGTTCGCAGAATGACTTGCTTTCCCATGAAGATGGTTGGGTGTGGGAAGTTGATGCTTTCCTGGTTTGTGTAATCTAACAAAATGTACAACTTTGTATATTCGTTTCATTTCTAAAGTAGTTGGCTTAGAATACAATGATCTTCATTTCCGAACACTGTACAATGGGAAATAAGCTCGTTCTGTTCTAGGAATGAATTGCTTTCCTACGAAGACTGTTGAGTGCAGCAAGATCAAAATTTCCTGGATTGTGTAATATAACAAGATATCCAACTTAGTAGATTCGTTTCCTTTCTGAAGTATTTTGCTTAAAAAACAAAGATCCTCATTGCCAAAAACTGTACTGTGTGAAATAAGTCAGTTCTGTTCTCAGAATGAGTTGCTTTACTATGAAGACGGTTGAGTGTAGCAAGTTGATACTTTCCTGGATTGTGTAATGTAACAATATGTACAACTTAGTAGACTCGTTTCATTTCTAAAGTAGTTTGGTTAGAAAACAAAGATCTTCATTGCCGAAAGCTGTACTGTGTGAAATAAGCTAGTTCTGTTCTGGGAATGAGCTGTTTTCCCACGAAGATGGTTGAGTGCAGCAAGTTAATACTTTTCTTGTTTGTGTAATCTAAGAAAGTGTACAACTTAGTAGATTCGTTTCTTTTCTAAAGTAGTTAGCTTAGAAAAAAAGTTCTTCATTGCCGAACACTGTACAATGTGAAATAAGCTCGTTCTGTTCTCGGAATGAGTTGCTTTGCCACGAAGGCAGTTGAGTGCAGCAAGTTGATACTTTCATGGTTTGTGTAATCTAACAAGATGTACAACTTAGTCGATTCATTTCATTTCTAAAGTAGTTTGCTTAGAAATCACAGATCTTCATTGACGAAAATGATACTGTGTGAAATAAGCTAGTTCCATTCTTGGAATGAGTTGCTTTACTACGAAGACTGATGAGTGCAGCAAGTTGATACTTTCCTGGATTGTGTAATGTATTAAAATATGTACAACTTAGTATATTCTTTTCATTTCTAAAGTAGTTGGCTTAGAAAACAAAGAACTTAATTTCCCAACACTGTACCGTGTGAAATAAGCTGGTTTGCTTCTCGGATTGAGTTGCTTTCCAACAAAGACGGTTGAGTGCTGCAAGTTGAAACTTTCATGGGTTGGGTAATCTAAAAGGATGTTCAACTTCATACATTCGTTTCATTTCTAAAGTACTTTTCTTAAAAAACAAAGTTCTTCATTGCCGGGCTCTGTATTCTGTGAAATAACCTAGTTCTGTTCTCGGAATGAGTTGCTTTCCCACAAAGAAGGATGACTGCAAGAAGTTGATACTTTCCTGGATTGTGTAAGCTAACAAGTAGTACAAATTACTAGATTCATTTCATTTCTAAAGTAGTTTGTTGAGAAAAGAAAGATCTTCTTTTCCAAACACTGTACTTTGTGAAATAAGCTAGTTCTGTTCTCGGAATGTGTTGCTTTCCAGCGAAGACGGTTCAGTACAGCAAGTTGATACATTCGTGGTTTGTGTAATCTAACAAGATTTACAACTTAGTAGACTCGTTTCATTACTAAAGTAGTTTGCTTAGAAAACAAAGATCTTCATTGTCGAACACTGTACATTTTGAAATAAGCTAGCTCTGTTCTCTGAATGAGATGCTTTCCAATGAAGACGGTTGAGTGCAGCAAGATCAAACTTTCTTGGTTTGCGTAACCTGACAAGATAGACAACTTAGTAGAGCCGTTTCATTTGTAAAGTAGTTTGCTTAGAAAACAAAGATCTTCATTGCCGAAAACTATACTTTATGAAATAAGCTAGTTCTATTCTCGGATTGAGTTGCTTTACTACTAAGACTGTTGAGTGCAGCAAGTTGATACTTCACTGATTTGTGTAATCTATCAAGATATACAACATAGTATATTCTTTTCATTTCTAAAGTAGTTTGCTTAGAAAACAAAGATCTTCATTGCCGAACACTCTACCATGTGACACAAGCTAGTTCGGTTCTCGGAATGAGTTGCTTTACTGTGAAGACGGTTGAGTGCAGCAAGTTGAAACTTTAATGGATTGGGTAACCTAACAAGATATACAACTTTGCAGATTCGTTTCATTTCTAAAGTAGTTTGCTTAGAAAACAAATGTCTTCATTGGCGTACACTGTACTATGTGAAATAAGGTCGATCTGTTCTCGGAATGAGTTACTTGCCCACGAAGATGGTTGAGTTTAGCCAGTTAATACTTTCCTGGATTGTGTAATCTAACAAGATGTATAGCATCGTAGATTCATTTCATTTCTAAAGTAATTTGCTTAGAAAACAAAGATCTTCTTCTCCAAAAACTGTACTTTATGAAACAAACTAGTTCTGTTCTCAGAATGAGTTGCTTTCCCATGGAGACCATTGAGTGCAGCAAATTGATACTTTCCTCGTTTGTGTAATACAACAAGATGTACAACTTAGTAGATTTATTTCATTCCTAATGTAGTTTACTTAGAAAACGAAGATCTTCATTGCTAAAAACTGTACAGTGTGAAATAAGCTCGTTCTGTTCTAGGAATGAGTTCCTTTGCCAAGAAGACGGTTGAGTGTAGCAAAGTGATACTTTCCTGGTTTGTGTAATCAAAGAAGATGTACGACTTAGTAGATTCATTTCATTTCTAAAGCAGTTTGCTTAGAAAACAAAGATCTTCATTCCCGAAAACTGTACTGTGTGAAATAAGCTAGATCTGTTCTCGGAATGAGTTGCTTTGCTACGAATACGGTTGAGTGCAGCAAGTAGATACTTTACTGGTTTGTATAGTCTATCAAGTCGTACATATTAGTAGATTTGTTTCATTTCTAAAGTAGTTTGCTTAGAAAACAAAGGTGTTCACTGACGAAAACTGTACTGTGTGGAATAAGTTAGTTCTGTTCTCGGAATGAGTTCCTTTCCTATGAAGATACTTCAGTGGGGGAAATTGATAATTTCCTGGTTTGTGTAATCTATAAAGATGTACAACTTAGTAGATTCTTTCCATTTCTAAAATAGTTTACTTGGAAAACAAAGATCTTCATTGCCAAAAACTATACTGTGTGAAATTAGCTTGTTCTATTCTCGGAATGAGTTTCTTTACTACGAAGACTGTTGAGTGCAGCAAATTGATGCTTTACTGACTTGTGTAATCTATCAAGATGTACATCTTAGTAGATTCGTTTCATTTCTAAATTAGTTTGCTTAGAAAACAAATGTCTTCATTGCCGAACACTGTATTGTGTGAAATAAGAGGGTTCGGTTCTCAGAATGAGTTGCTTTCCCGTCAAGATGGTTGAGTGCGATAAGCTGATAATTTCCTGGTTTGTGTAATCTAAAAAGATGTACAATTTAGTAGATTCTTTTCATTTCTAAAGTGTTTGCTTAAAAAAAGGTCTTCATTGCCGAACACTGTACATTGTGAAATAAGCTAGTTCTGTTCTCAGAATGACATGCTTTCCTATGAAGACGGTTGAGTGCTGCAAGATAAAACTCTCCTGGTTTGTGTAATTGAACAAGATGTACAACTTAGTAGTTTCGTTTCATTTCCAACGTAGTTTGCTTAAAAAAAGAAAGATCTTCATTGCCAAAAACTGTACTGTGTGTAATAAGCTAGTTATGTTCCCGGAATGAGTTGCTTTACTGCGATGACGGTTGAGTGTAGCAAGTTAGTACTTTCCAGGTATGCGTAATCTAACAAGATGTACAACTTGGTAGATTCGTTTCATTTCTAAAGTTGTTACCTTAGAAAACAAAGTTCTTCATTGCCGAACACTGTACTGTGTGAAATAAGCTAGTTCTGTTCTTGGAATGAGTTGTTTTCCCACAAAGAAGGTTGACTGCAGGAAGTTGATACTTTCCTGGGTTGTGTATGCTAACAAGATGTACAACACAGTAGATTCATTTCATTTCTAAAATAGTTTGCTGAGAAAACAAAGATCTTCTTTTCTGAACACTGTACTTTGTGAAATAAGGCAGTTCTTCAGGGCAGCAAGTTGATACTTTCTTGGTTTGTGTAATCTAACAAGTTGTACAAGTTAGTAGATTCGTTTCATTACTAAAGTAGTTTGCATAGAAAACAACGATCTTCATTGCCGAACACTGTACAGTGTGAAATAAGCTATTTACGTTCTCGGAATGAGTTGCTTTGCTACGAAGACGGTTGAGTGCAGCAAGTTGATACTTTCTTGGTTTGTGTAAACTAAGAAAGTGTACAACTTAGTAGATTTGTTTCTTTTCTAAAGTAGTTAGCTTAGAAAAAAAAGTTCTTCATTGCCAAACATTGTACAGTGTGAAATAAGCTAGTTCTGTTCTCGGAATGAGTTGCTTTGCCACGAAGGCAGTTGAGTGCAGCAAGTTGATACTTTCCTGGTTTGTGTAAGCTAACAAGATGTACAACTTAGTTGATTCGTTTCATTATTAAAGTAGTTTGCTTAGAAATCACAGATCTTCATTGAAAACTATACTGTGTGAAATAAGCTAGTTCCATTCTTGGAATGAGTTGCTTTACTACGAAGACTGATGAGTGCAGCATGTTGATACTTTCCTGGATTGTGTAATGTATTAAAATATGTACAACTTAGTATATTCTTTTCATTTCTAAGGTAGTTTGCTTAGAAAACAAAGAACTTCATTTCCGAATACTGTACCGTATGAAATAAGCTGGTTTGGTTCTCGGATTGAGTTGCTTTCCGACGAAGACGGTTGAGTGCTGCAAGTTGAAACTTTCATGGATTGGGTAATCTAAAAGGATGTTCAACTTCGTACATTCATTTCATTTTTAAAGTATTTTCCTTAAAAACAAAGTTCTTCTTTGCGGACACTGTATTGTGTGAAATAAGCTAGTTCTGTTCTCGGAATGAGTTGCTTTCCTACGAAGATGGTTGAGTGCAGCAAGCTGATACTTTCCTGGTTTGTGTAATCTAACAAGATATATACCTTAGTAGATTCGTTTCATTTCCAAAGTAGTTTACTTAGAAAACAAGGGTCTTCATTGCCGAACACTGTATGTTGAGAAATAAGCTAGTTCTGTTCTCAGAAGTCGTTGCTTTCCACGAAGATGGTTGAATGCAGCAAGTTGATACTTTCCTGGTTTGTGTAATCTATCAAGATGTACAACTTAGTAGATTTGTTTCATTTCTAAACAAGTTTGCATAGAAAACCAAGAAATTCATTGCTGAACCATGTACTGTGTGAAATAATCTTGTTCTGTTCTCGGAATGAGTTGCTTTCCCACGAAGACGGTAGAGTGTAGCAAGTTAAAACTTTCCTGGATTGTGAAATCTAAGAAGATGTACAACGTAGTAAATTCGTTTCATTTGTAAAGTATTTTCCTTAGAAAATAAAGATTTTCATTGCCAAACACTGTAGTTTGTGAAATGAGCTTGCTCTGTTATCGGAATGAATTTCTTTCATACGACGACGGTGGAGTGCACCAAGTTGATACTTTCCTAGTTTGTGTAAGCTAAAAAGATGTACAACTTAGTAGATTCGTTTCATTTCTAAAGTTTTTTGCTTAGAAAACAAAGATCCTCATTGCCAAACCCTGTAGAGTGTTAAATAAGCTAGTTCTGTTCTCAGAATAAGTTGCTTTATTACGAAAATGGTTGAGTGCAGCAAGTTGATACATTCCTGGTTTTTGTAATCTAACAAGATGTAATACAACTTTGTAGATTTGTTTCATATCTAAAGTCATTTGCTGAGAAAACAAAGAGCTTTATTGCCAAACGCTGTACAGTGTGAAATAAGCTTGTTCTGTTCTTGGAATGAGATGCTTTCCTATGAAGACGGTTGAGTGCAGAAAGATCAAACGTTCCTGGTGTATATAATCGAAAAAGATGTACAACTTAGTAGATTCGCTTCATTTCTAAAGTAGTTTGTAAGAAAACAAAGGTCTTCATTGCCGAACACTGTATTGTGTGAAATAAGCTAATTCCGTCCTCGGAATGGGTTGCTTTACTACGAAGACTGTTGAGTGTAGCAAGATCACACTTTCTTGGTTTGTGTAAGCACTCAAGATGTACAACATAGTAGATTCGTTTCATTTCTAAAGTACTTTGCTTAGAAAACAAAGATCTTCATTTCTGAACACTGTACGGTGTAAAATAAGCTAGTTCTGTTCTCAGAATGAGTTGCTTTACTATGAAGACTGTTGCATGCAGCAAGTTGATAATTTTCTGGTTTGCGTAATCTAACAAGATGTGCAACTTAGTAGATTCGTTTCATTTCTAAAGAGGTTTGCTTAGAAAACAAAGATCTTCATTGCCAAAAACTATACTGTGTGTAATAAGCTAGATGCTTTCTTAGGAAGACGTTTGAGCGCAGCCAGATCAAACTTACCTGGTTTATGTAATCTGACAAGATGTACAACTTACCAGATTCGTTTCATTTCTAGAGCAGTTTGCTTAGAAAACCAATATCTTAAATGCCAAAAACTGTACTGTGTGAAATAAGCTAGTTCTGTTCTCGGAATGACTTGCTTTCCCACGAAGACGGTTGAGTGCAGCAAGTTGATACTTTCCTGGTTTGTGTAATCTAACAAGATATACAATGTAGTAGATTCATTTCATTTATAAAGTAGTTTGCTTAGAAAACAAAGATCTTCATTGCCAAATACTGTACAGTGTGAAATAAGCTAGTTCTGTTCTCAGAGTAAGTTGCTTTAGTATGAAAATGGTTGAGTGCAGCAATTGATACCTTCCTGGTTTGTGTAATCTATGAAGATGTACAATTTAGTAGATTCGTTTCATATCTATCGAAGTTTGCTTAGAAAACAAAGATCTTTATAGCCGAAAACTCTACTGTGTGAAATTAGCTAGGTCTGTTCTCAGTATGAGTTGCTTTCCCATGAAGATGGTTGAGTGCGGGAAGTTGATAGTTTCCTGGTTTGTGTAATGTAACAAGATGTACAACTTAGTAGATTCATTTCATTTCTGAAGTAGTTTGCTTAGAAAACAATGATCTTCATTTCCGAACACTGCACAGTGTGAAATATGCTAGTTCTGTTCTCAGAATGAATTGGTTTCCTACAAAGACGGTTGAGTGCAGCAAAATCAAACTTTCCTGGTTTGTGTAATCTAACAAGTTGTACAACTTAGTAGACTCGTTTCATTTCTAAAGTAGTTTGCTTAGAAAACAAAGATCTTCATTGCCAAACATTGTACAGTGTGAAATAAGCTAGTTCTGTTCCCGGAATGAAATGCTTTCCTACAAAGATGGTTGAGTGCAGCAAGATCAATCTTTCCTGGTTTGTGTAACCTAACAAGATGTACAACTTTAGATTAATTTCATTTCTAAATTAGTTTGCTTAGAAAACAAAGATCTTCATTGCCACACATTGTACTTTGTGAAATAAGCTAGTTCTGTTCTCGGAAGTAGTTGCTTTCCTACGAAGACGGTCGAGTGCAGCAAGTTGAAACTTTCCTAGATTGTGTAATTTGACAAGATATAGAACTTAGTAGATTCGTTTCATTTCTAAAGTAGTTTTCTTAGAAAACAAAGATCTTCATTGTCGAAAACTCTACTGTGTGAAAAAAGCTAGTTCTGTTCTTGGAATGAGTTGCTTTCCCACGAATACGGTTGAGTGCAGCAAGTTGATACTTTCATGGTTTCTGTAATCTAACCGGAGGTACAACTTAGTAGATTCGTTTCATTAATAAAGTAGTTTGCTTAGCAAACAAAGGTCTTCATTCTGAACACTGTACTGTGTGAAATAAGCTATTTCTGTTCCGGAATGAGTTGCTTTACTATGAACACGGTTGAGTGCAGCAAGTTGATACTTTCCTGGTTTGTGTAATATAACAAGATGTACATCTTAATGGATTCGTTTAATTTCTAAAGTAGTTTGCTGAGAAAACAAAGATCTTCATTGCCTAATACTGTACTTTGTGAAATAAGCTAGTTCTGTTCTGGGAATAAGTTGCTTTCCCACAAAGATGGTTGAGTGCAGCAAGTTGACACTTTCCTGGTTTGTACAATCTAAGAAGATGTAAAACTCGGTAGATTCCTTTCATTTCCAAAATACTTTGCTTAAAATAAGAAAGATCTTCATTGCAAAAAACCATACTGTGAGAGATAAGCTAGTTCTATTCTCACAATGAATTGCTTTACTAGGAAGACGGTTGAGAGTAGTAAGTGGGTACTTTCCATGTATGGGAAATCTAACAAGACGTTCAACTTACTTGATTCGTTTAATTTCTAAAGTAGTTTGCTTAGAAAGCAACGATCTTCATTGCCGAAAACTATACTGTGTAAAATAAGCTAGTTCTGTTCTCGGAATGAGTTGCTTTCCCATGAAGATGGTCGAGTGCGGGAAGTTGATACTTTCCTGGTTTGTGTAATATAACCAGATGTACAACTTAGTAGTTTCGTTTCATTTATACAGTAGTTTGCTTAGAAAACAAACTTCTTCATTGCCGAACACTATACTGTGTAATAAGCTACTTCTGTTCTCAGAATGAGATGCTTTCCCACAAAGACTGTTCAGTGCAGCAAGTTGATGCTCTCCTGGTTTGTATAATCAAACAAGATGTACAACTTAGTAGATTTGTTTCATTTCTAAAGCAGTTTGCTTAGAAAACAAAGATCTTCATTGCCAAACACTGTACAGTGTGAAATAAAGCTAGCTCTGTTCTCTGAATGACATGCTTTCCTATGAAGATGGTTGAGTGCAGCAAGATCAAACTTTCCTGGTTTCTGTAATCTAGCAAGATATACAAATTAGTAGATTCGTTTTATTCCTAAAGTAGTTTGCTTACAAAACAAAGGTCTTCATTGCCGAACACTGTACAGTATGAAGTAAGCTAGTTCTGTTTTCAATGAGTTGCTTTCCTGCATGAAGACAGTTGAGTGCAGCAAGATCAAATGTTCCTGCTTTGGGTAATCTAACAAGATGTACAACTTAGTAGATTCTTTTCATTTCTAAAGTAGTTTTCTTAGAAAACAAATGCCTTCATTACCAAACACTGTACTGTGTAATAAGCTAGTTCTGTTCTCGGAATGAGTTGCTTTCCCACGAAGACGGTTGAGTGCAGCCAGTTGATACTTTCCTGGTTTGTGTAATCTCAACAAGATGTACAACTTAGTAGATTCGTTTCATTTCTAAAGTAGTTTGCTTAGAAAAAAAGATCTTCATTGCCAAACACTGTACTGTGTCAAATAACTTAGTTCTGTTCTTGGAATGAGTTGCTTTGCCACCAAAACGTTTGAGTGCAGAAAGTTGATACTTTCCTGGTTTGTGTAATCTAACAAGATGTACAACTTAGTACATTCGTTTCATTAATAAAGTAGTTTGCTTAGAAAACAAAGACCTTCATTGCCAACACTGTACTGTGTGAAATAAGCTAGTTCTGTTCTTGGAATGAGTTGCTTTTCTACGAAGACTGTTGAGTGCAGCAAGATGAACCTTTCCTGGTTTTTGTAATCTATTAAAAGATGTACAACTTAGTATATTCTTTTCATTTCTAAGGTAGTTTGCTTAGAAAACAAAGAACTTCATTTCCGAATACTGTACCGTATGAAATAAGCTGGTTTGGTTCTCGGATTGAGTTGCTTTCCGACGAAGACGGTTGAGTGCTGCAAGTTGAAACTTTCATGGATTGGGTAATCTAAAAGGATGTTCAACTTCGTACATTCATTTCATTTTTAAAGTATTTTCCTTAAAAAACAAAGTTCTTCTTTGCCGGACACTGTATTGTGTGAAATAAGCTAGTTCTGTTCTCGGAATGAGTTGCTTTCCTACGAAGATGGTTGAGTGCAGCAAGCTGATACTTTCCTGGTTTGTGTAATCTAACAAGATATATACCTTAGTAGATTCGTTTCATTTCCAAAGTAGTTTACTTAGAAAACAAGGGTCTTCATTGCCGAACACTGTATGTTGAGAAATAAGCTAGTTCTGTTCTCAGAAGTCGTTGCTTTCCACGAAGATGGTTGAATGCAGCAAGTTGATACTTTCCTGGTTTGTGTAACCTATCAAGATGTACAACTTAGTAGATTTGTTTCATTTCTAAACAAGTTTGCATAGAAAACCAAGAAATTCATTGCTGAACCATGTACTGTGTGAAATAATCTTGTTCTGTTCTCGGAATGAGTTGCTTTCCCACGAAGACGGTAGAGTGTAGCAAGTTAAAACTTTCCTGGATTGTGAAATCTAAGAAGATGTACAACGTAGTAAATTCGTTTCATTTGTAAAGTATTTTCCTTAGAAAATAAAGATTTTCATTGCCAAACACTGTAGTTTGTGAAATGAGCTTGCTCTGTTATCGGAATGAATTTCTTTCGTACGACGACGGTGGAGTGCACCAAGTTGATACTTTCCTGGTTTGTGTAAGCTAAAAAGATGTACAACTTAGTAGATTCGTTTCATTTCTAAAGTTTTTTGCTTAGAAAACAAAGATCCTCATTGCCAAACCCTGTAGAGTGTTAAATAAGCTAGTTCTGTTCTCAGAATATGTTGCTTTATTACGAAAATGGTTGAGTGCAGCAAGTTGATACATTCCTGGTTTTTGTAATCTAACAAGATGTAATACAACTTTGTAGATTTGTTTCCTATCTAAAGTCATTTGCTGAGAAAACAAAGAGCTTTATTGCCAAACACTGTACAGTGTGAAATAAGCTTGTTCTGTTCTAGGAATGAGATGCTTTCCTATGAAGACGGTTGAGTGCAGAAAGATCAAACTTTCTTGGTGTATATAATCGAACAAGATATACAACTTAGTAGATTCGCTTCATTTCTAAAGTAGTTTGTAAGAAAACAAAGGTCTTCATTGCCGAACACTGTACTGTGTGAAATAAGCTAATTCTGTCCTCGGAATGAGTTGCTTTACTACGACGACGGTTGAGTGTAGCAAGTTGAAACTTTCCTGGTTTGTGTAATCTCTCAAGATGTACAACATAGTAGATTCGTTTCATTTCTAAAGTAGTTTGCTTAGAAAACAAAGATCTTCATTGCTGAACACTGTACGGTGTAAAATAAGCTAGTTCTGTTCTCAGAATGAGTTGCTTTACTATGAAGACTGTTGAGTGCAACAAGTTGATAATTTTCTGGTTTGCGTAATCTAACAAGATGTGCAACTTAGTAGATTCGTTTCATTTCAAAAGCAGTTTGCTTAGAAAACAAAGATCTTCATTGCCAAACACTATACTGTGTGAAATAAGCTAGTTCTGTTCATAGAATGAGATGCTTTCTTAGGAAGACGGTTGAGCGCAGCCAGATCAAACTTACCTGGTTTATGTAATCTGACAAGATGTACAACTTACCAGATTCGTTTCATTTCTAGAGCAGTTTGCTTAGAAAACCAATATCTTAAATGCCAAAAACTGTACTGTGTGAAATAAGCTAGTTCTGTTCTCAGAATGACTTGCTTTCCCACGAAGACGGTTGAGTGCAGCAAGTTGATACTTTCCTGGTTTGTGTAATCTAACAAGATATACAATGTAGTAGATTCATTTCATTTATAAAGTAGTTTGCTTAGAAAACAAAGATCTTCATTGCCAAATACTGTACAGTGTGAAATAAGCTAGTTCTGTTCTCAGAGTAAGTTGCTTTAGTATGAAAATGGTTGAGTGCAGCAATTGATACCTTCCTGGTTTGTGTAATCTATGAAGATGTACAATTTAGTAGATTCGTTTCATATCTATCGAAGTTTGCTTAGAAAACAAAGATCTTTATAGCCGAAAACTCTACTGTGTGAAATTAGCTAGGTCTGTTCTCAGTATGAGTTGCTTTCCCATGAAGATGGTTGAGTGCGGGAAGTTGATAGTTTCCTGGTTTGTGTAATGTAACAAGATGTACAACTTAGTAGATTCATTTCATTTCTGAAGTAGTTTGCTTAGAAAACAATGATCTTCATTTCCAACACTGCACAGTGTGAAATATGCTAGTTCTGTTCTCAGAATGAATTGGTTTCCTAAAAGACGGTTGAGTGCAGCAAAATCAAACTTTCCTGGTTTGTGTAATCTAACAAGACATAAAACTTAGTATACTCATTTCATTTCTAAAGTACTTTGCTTAGAAAACAAAGATCTTCATTTCCGAACATTGTACAGTTTGAAATAAGCTAGTTCTGTTCTTGGAATGAGTAGCTTTCCTACGAAGATGGTTGAGTGCAGCAAGATCAATCTTTCCTGGTTGGTGTAACCTAACAAGATGTACAACTTTAGATTGATTTCAATTCTGAAGTAGTTTGGTTAGAAAACAAAGCTCTTCATTGCCTAACACTGTACTCTGTGAAATAAGCTAGTTCTGTTCTTGGAATTAGTTGCTTTCCTACGAAGACGGTCGAGTGCAGCAAGTTGAAACTTTCCTAGATTGTGTAATTTGACAAGATATAGAACTTAGTAGATTCGTTTCATTTCTAAAGTAGTTTTCTTAGAAAACAAAGATCTTCATTGTCGAAAACTCTACTGTGTGAAAAAAGCTAGTTCTGTTCTTGGAATGAGTTGCTTTCCCACGAATACGGTTGAGTGCAGCAAGTTGATACTTTCATGGTTTCTGTAATCTAACCGGAGGTACAACTTAGTAGATTCGTTTCATTAATAAAGTAGTTTGCTTAGCAAACAAAGGTCTTCATTCTGAACACTGTACTGTGTGAAATAAGCTATTTCTGTTCCGGAATGAGTTGCTTTACTATGAACACGGTTGAGTGCAGCAAGTTGATACTTTCCTGGTTTGTGTAATATAACAAGATGTACATCTTAATGGATTCGTTTAATTTCTAAAGTAGTTTGCTGAGAAAACAAAGATCTTCATTGCCTAATACTGTACTTTGTGAAATAAGCTAGTTCTGTTCTGGGAATAAGTTGCTTTCCCACAAAGATGGTTGAGTGCAGCAAGTTGACACTTTCCTGGTTTGTACAATCTAAGAAGATGTAAAACTCGGTAGATTCCTTTCATTTCCAAAATACTTTGCTTAAAATAAGAAAGATCTTCATTGCAAAAAACCATACTGTGAGAGATAAGCTAGTTCTATTCTCACAATGAATTGCTTTACTAGGAAGACGGTTGAGAGTAGTAAGTGGGTACTTTCCATGTATGGGAAATCTAACAAGACGTTCAACTTAGTTGATTCGTTTAATTTCTAAAGTAGTTTGCTTAGAAAGCAACGATCTTCATTGCCGAAAACTATACTGTGTAAAATAAGCTAGTTCTGTTCTCGGAATGAGTTGCTTTCCCATGAAGATGGTCGAGTGCAGAAGTTGATACTTTCCTGGTTTGTGTAATATAACCAGATGTACAACTTAGTAGTTTCGTTTCATTTATACAGTAGTTTGCTTAGAAAACAAACTTCTTCATTGCCGAACACTATACTGTGTAATAAGCTACTTCTGTTCTCAGAATGACATGCTTTCCCACAAAGACTGTTCAGTGCAGCAAGTTGATGCTCTCCTGGTTTGTATAATCAAACAAGATGTACAACTTAGTAGATTTGTTTCATTTCTAATGCAGTTTGCTTAGAAAACAAAGATCTTCATTGCCGAACACTGTACAGTGTGAAATAAGCTAGCTCTGTTCTCTGAATGACATGCTTTCCTATGAAGATGGTTGAGTGCAGCAAGATCAAACTTTCCTGGTTTCTGTAATCTAGCAAGATATACAAATTAGTAGATTCGTTTTATTCCTAAAGTAGTTTGCTTACAAAACAAAGGTCTTCATTGCCGAACACTGTACAGTATGAAGTAAGCTAGTTCTGTTTTCAATGAGTTGCTTTCCTGCGCAGACAGTTGAGTGCAGCAAGATCAAATGTTCCTGCTTTGGGTAATCTAACAAGATGTACGACTTAGTAGATTCTTTTCATTTCTAAAGTAGTTTTCTTAGAAAACAAATGCCTTCATTACCAAACACTGTACTGTGTAATAAGCTAGTTCTGTTCTCGGAATGAGTTGCTTTCCCACGAAGACGGTTGAGTGCAGCCAGTTGATACTTTCCTGGTTTGTGTAATCTCATAAGATGTACAACTTAGTAGATTCGTTTCATTTCTAAAGTAGTTTGCTTAGAAATGAAAGATCTTCATTGCCGAACACTGTACTGTGTCAAATAACTTAGTTCTGTTCTTGGAATGAGTTGCTTTGCCACCAAAACGTTTGAGTGCAGAAAGTTGATACTTTCCTGGTGTGTGTAATCTAACAAGATGTACAACTTACTACAATCGTCATTAATAATGTAGTTTGCTTAGAAAACAAAGACCTTCATTGCCGAACACTGTACAGTGTGAAATAAGCTAGTTCTGTTCTCGGAATGAGATGCTTTTCTACGAAGACGGTTCAGTGGAGCAAGATCAACCTTTCACGGTTTTTGCAATCTGACAAGATGTACAACTTAGTCTATTCGTTTCATTTCTAATGGAGTTTGCTTAGAAAACAAAGAACTTCATTGCCGAAAACTATACTGTGTGAAATAATCTAGTTCTATTCTTGGAATGAGTTCGTTTAGTATGAAGACTGTTGGGTGAAGCAAGTTGATACTTTCCTGGTTTGTGTAATCTAACAAGATGTACAACTTAGTAAATTCATTTCATTTCTAAAGTAGTTTGCTTAGAAAACAAAGATCTTCATTTCCGAACACAATACTTTGTGAAATAAGCTAGTTCTGTTCGCAGAATGAGATGCGTTCCTACGAAGTCAGTTGAGTGCAGCAAGATCAAACTTTCCTGTTTTGTGTAATCTAACAAGATGTACAACTAGTTGAATCGTTTCATATATAAAGTATTTTGCTTTGAAACAAAGGTCTTCGAAGCTGAGTACTGTTTGTGTGAAATAAGCTAGTTCCGTTCATGGAATGAGTTGCTTTCCAAAGAAGAAGGTTGAGTGCAGGAAGTTGATAATTTCCTGGACTGTGTAATGTAAAAATATGTACAACTTAGTAGATTCATTTCGTTTCTAAAGTAATTTGCTGAGAAAACAAAGGTCTTCATTGCTGAACACTGTACTGTGTGAAATAAGCTAGTTCTGTTCTCGTAATGAGTTGCTTTCCCACGAAGTCGGCTGAGTGCCGGAAGTTGATACTTTGATGCTTTGTGTAATCTAAGAAGATATACAACTTAGTAGATGCGTTTCATTACTCAAGTAGTTTGCTTAGAAAACAAAGTTCTTCATTGCCAAACACTGTACTGTGTGAAATAAGCTAGTGCTGTTTTCGGAATGAGTTGCTTTCCTACGAAGACTGTTGAGTGCAACAAGATCAAACTTTCCTGGTTCGTGTAATCTAATAAGATGTACAACTTAGTAGATTCGTTTCATTTCTATAGTAGTTTGATTAGAAAAAAAGGTCTTCATTGCCGAAAACTGTATTGTGTGAAATAAGTTGGTTCTGTTCTCAGAATGAGTTGCTTCCTAAGAAGACGGTTGAGTGAAGGCAGTTGATACTTTCTTGGTTTGTGTAATCTAGGAAGATGTACAACTTAGTAGATGCGTTTCATTTCTAAAGTAGTTTGCTTAGGAAACCAAGTTCTTCATTGCCGAACACTGACTGTACTGTGTGAAATAAGCTAGTGCTGTTTTTGGAATGAGTTGCTTTCCCAAAATAAAGGTAGATTGCAGGAATTTGATACTTTCCTGGATTGTGTAAGCTCATAGTATATACAAATTAGTAGATACAATTCATTTCTAAAGTACTTTGCTTAGAAAACAAAGATCTTCATTGCTGAACACTGTACAGTGTGAAATAAGCTTCTTCTCTTCTCTGACTGAGATGCTTTCCTACGAAGACGGTGGAGTGCAGCCAGATCAAACATTCCTGGTTTGTGTAATCTGACAAGATGTACAACTTAGTAGATTCGTTTCATATCTAAAGTAGTTTGCTTAGAAAACAAAGATCTTCATTGCCAAAAACTATACTGTGTGAAATAAGCTTCTTCTATTCTCGGAATGAGGTGCTTTACTACGAAGACTGTTGAGTGCAGCAAGTTGATACTTTACTGATTTGTGTGATCTATCAAGATGTACATATTAGTAGATTAGTTTCATTTCTAAAGTAGTTTGCTTAGACAACAAATGTCTTCATTGTCGAACACTGTACTGTGTAAAAAAAAAGGTCGTTCTGTTCTCAGAATGAGTTACTTTCCCACGAAGATGGTTGAGTGCAGGAAGTTGATACGTTCCTGGTGGGTGTTATCTAACAAGATGTACAGCTTCGTAGATTCATTTCATTTCTAAACTAGTTTGCTTAGAAAACAAATATCTTCATCTCCGAACACTGTACTTTGTGAAATAAGCTAGTTCTCTTCTCGGTATGAGTTGCTTTCCCACAAAGACTGTTGAGTGAAGCAATTGATACTTTCCTGGTTTGTGCAATCTAACAAGATGTACAACATAGTAGATTCATTTATTTGTAAATTAGTTGATTTGGAAATGAAAGATCTTCATTGCCGAACATTGCACAGTGTGCAATAAGCTAGTTCTATTCTCGGAATTAGTTACTTTCTCACCAAGATGGTTGAGTGCAGCAAGTTGATACTTCCCTGGTTTGTGAAATCTAACAAGATGTACAACTGAGTAGATTCCTTTCATTTCTAAAGGTGTTTGCTTAGAAAACAAAGGTCTTCATTGCCAAACACTGTACTATGTGAAATAAGTTAGTTCTGTTTTTGGAATGAGTTGCATTCCCACAAAGAAGGTTGAGTGCATCAAGTTGATACTTTCCTGGATTGTGTGAGCTAATAAGATGTACAACTTCGTAGATTCATTTCATTTCTAAAGTACTTTGCTTAGAAAACAAAGATCTACTTTTCAAAACACTGTGCTTTGTGAAAAAAGCTAGTTCTGTTCTTGGAATGAGTTGCTTTCCCAAGAAGACGGTTGAGTGCAGCAAGTTGATACTTTCCTGGTTTGTGTAATCTAACAAGATGTACAACTTAGTAGATTCGTTTCATTTCTAAAATAGTTTTCTCAGAAAACAAAGATCTTAATTGCTGAATACTGTACTGTGTGAAATAAGCTAGTTCTGTTCACGGAATGAGATGCGTTCCTACGAAGACTGTTGAGTGCAGCAAGATCAAACTTTCCTGGTTTGTGTAATCTAAACAAGATGTAAGACTTAGTAGATTCGTTTCATTTCTAAAGTATTTTGCTTAGAAAACAAAGATCTTTATTGCCGTAGACTGTAGTGTGAGAAATAAGCTATTTCTGTTCGCGAAATGATATGCTTTCCTACTTGTGTGGAGCAAGTGCAAACTTTCCTGGTGTGTGTAATCTAAGAAGATGTACAACTTAGTAGATTCGCTTCATTTATAATGTAGTTTGCTTAGAAAACAAATATCCTCATTGCCAAAAAGTGTACTGTGTGAAACGAGATAGTTCTCTTTTCAGAATGAGGTTCGTTTCCACGATATCGGTTCAGTGCAGCAAGTTGATACTTTCCTGGTTTGTGTAACCTAACAAGATGTACAACTTAGTAGATTCGATTCATTTCCAAAGTAGTATGCTTATAAAACTAAGGTCTTCAATGCCAAACACTGTGCTGTGTGAAATAAGCTAGTTCCATACTTGGAATAAGTTGCTTTCCCACAAAGAAGGTTGAGTTCAGGAAGTTGATACTTTCCTGGATTGTGCAATGTAAATATATGTACAACTTAGCAGACTCATTTCATTTCTAAAGTAGTTTGCTGCGAAAACAAACATCTTCATTGCCGAACACTGTACTTTGTGAATTATGCTATTTCTGTTGTCAGAATGAGTTGCTTTCCAATGAAGACGGTGCAGTGGAGCAAGTTGATACTTTTCTGGTTGGTGTAATCTCAAAAGAAATACAAAGTAGTAGATTCATTTCATTTCTAAGTACTTTGCTTAGAAAACAAAGATCTTCATTTCCAAACACTGTACAATGTGAAATAAGCTAGTTCTGTTCTAAGAATGAGTTGCTTTCCTACGAAGACTGTTGAGTGCAGCAAGATCAAACTTACATGGTTTCTGTAACCTAACAAGATGTACAACATAGTGGATTCGTTTCATTTCTAAAGTATTTTGATGAGAAAACAAAGTTCTTCCTTGCCGAACACTGTACAGTGTGAAATAAGCTCGTTCTGTCCTTGGAATGAGTTGCTTTCACACGAAGATGGTTGAGTGCAGGAATTTGATACTTTCCTAGATTGTGTAATCTATGAAGATGTATATCTTAGTATCTTAGTTTCATTTCTAAAGTAGTTTGCTTAGAAAACAAAGTTCTTCATTGCCAAACACTGTTCTGTGTGCAAGAAGCTACTTCTGTTCTCGGAATGAGTTGCTTTCCCAAGAAGATGGTTGAGCGCAGAAAGTTGATACTTTCCTGGATTCTGTAATCTAACGAGATGTACTACTTGGTAAATTCGTTTCATTCCTAAAGTCGTTTGCTTAGAAAACAAAGATCTTCATTGCTGAACACTGTACTGTGTGAAATAAGGTAGTTCTGTTCTTGGAAATAGTTCCTTTCCAACGAAGAAAGTTGAGTGCAGAAAGTTGATACATTCCTGGATTGTGTAATCTAACAAGATGAACAATGTAGTAGATTCGTTTTATTTCGAAAGTAGTTTGCATAAAAAACAAAGATCTTCATTCCTGAAAACTGTTCTGTGCAAAATAAGCTAGTTCTGTTCTCAGGATGAGTTGCTTTCCCACGAAGGTGGTTGAGTGTGGGAAGTTGATACTATCCTGGTTGGTGTAATCTAACATGATGTAAAACTTAGTACTTTTGTTTCATTTCTAAAGTAGTTTGCTTAGAAAACAATGATCCTCATTTCCGAACACTGTAGAGTGTGAAATAACCTACTTCTGTTCTCTGAATGAGTTGCTTTACTACTAAGACGGTTGAGTGCAGCAAGATCAAACTGTCCTGGTTTGTGTAATCTGACAAGATCTACAACTTAGTAGATTCGTTTCATTTATAAAGTAGTTTGCTTAGAAAACAAAGATCTTCATTGCTGAAAACTACACTGTGTGAAATAAGCTAGTTCTGTTCTCGGAATGAGTTGCTTTACTACGAAGATGGTTGAGTGCCGCAAGTTGATACTTTCATGATTTGTGTAATCTAACAAGATGTACAACTTGGTAGATTCATTTCATTTCTAAAGTAGTTTACTTAGAAAACAAAGATCTTCATTGCCGAACACTGTACTGTGTGAAATAAGCTAGTTCTGTTCTCGGAATGAGTTGCTTTGCAATGAAGATGGTTGAGTGCAGGAAGTTGATACTTTCCTGGTTTGTGTAATCTAAAAAGATGTACAACTTAGTAGATTCTTTTCGTGTCTAAAGTTGTTTGCTTAGAAAACAAAGATCTTCATTTCTGAACACTGCACTTTGTGAAATAAGCTAGTTCTGTTCTCGGAATGAGTTGCTTTCCCACGAAGATGGTTGAGTGCCGCAAGTTGATACTTTCATGATTTGTGTAATCTAACAAGATGTACAACTTGGTAGATTCATTTCATTTCTAAAGTAGTTTACTTAGAAAACAAAGATATTCATTGCCAAAAACTGTACAGTGTGAAATAACCTAGTTTTGTTCTCGGAATGAGTTGCTTTACTACGAAGGCGGTTTAGTGCAGCAAATTGATACTTTCCTGGTTTGTGTAATCTAACAACTTAGTCAATTCTTTTCATTTATAAAGTAGTTTGCTTAGAAAACAAAGATCTTCATAGCCAAAAACTATACTGTGTGAATTAATCTAGTTCTGTTCTCTGAATGAGTTGCATTCCAGCATTCTGAAAGAAAACAAGAACTGTCTTGACAAGCAAGAGTGTTGTTAATAACAATTTGATTGCTCACTAGAAACACAAAAGGAGATCTTATACATATAGGTGTGGATACAAAGTCAATGGTTAAAAGGAACCTGCTAGGAAATAGGAGCCATTATCAAAAGAGGCTAGTTCAGTGGAAAAAGGCAACATAGGTAACACTAGTGTGGAGTTAGTAATAAAAAGAGCAGAAAGAAGACTAGAATTTGAAAGCAGTAAAGGAAAAGGCCACGTTTTTACGATGCTCCAAGCTGATGAGCTTCGCCCTCAGCCCTCTGTAGAGAGGTCATCTCCAAAAATACACCCTGCAGTTTGAATAAGTCTATCAACAAAATCTGCATAGGGTTCATTATTGCCCTAAATAACCTTAGACAGTTGTTCTTGTAAATCCCCAGTACCCAAAAGAGTTCTCCATGCTTTAGTGGGTGCTACACTAATCTGTTGATACACTGCTGGATGGTCTTACTACAATTTAGCATTAATAGTCCTTAAATCATGCAACATCCTCCATTTGCCAGACTTCTTCCTTATAATGAATACAGGAGTGTTAAAAGGAGAAGTAGATGGTCTAATATGATTGGCTTCCAGCTGTTCCTTAACTACTTGATGGGCCCCTTCCAGGTTATTCTAATTGGCTCAGTGGCCCCTATTGAAAACCCTGTCTATAGTTTGAATTTGGATCGGTAATGTTATCCCCTCTTAAGCTGTTTCACTGTCTTCAGATCAACGGCCTGATGATATCTTTGCTGATTTTGATCCTCCAGTACTGGAAAAGCAGATCTAAAATCAAGATCCTTCCACTGTTCAAATTGTGGGAGTGAACTGCAAGCACAAACACACTGACAGCCCCGGAGAACACCTTCAGTAGGATTATACGCTGGAGGGCTTGGGGCATTAGGGGTTAAATGCAATTGTCTAAACCTTTTTTTTTCTTTTTATCCCTGAATGCTCCGGCTCATCCTCATTGTTTTGTTTTGAGTCTGAATTACATTTTCTTTTAGATGTTTTACTCGAGCGCTCTTCTCTCACTTCCTCTAAAATTTTTTTCCTTTCTTTTAACTGCTTCTGAATCCTAGGTTTTGGAGACTTTAAACAAGAACGAATTAGGGCCCATATGGGTAGGGTCCCCAAGGGGAGAGGCTCATTCTCGTTTGCCCTGTGTAATATGACTAGACACACTGACAACACAAATAATTGAGCCTCCTCCTCTAAGCTAGTCTGCATGAGGTTAACTAACTTTTATACACTAATAAATCACACGAACAAACATACATTAATTGGCCAGCTATCATTCCCTCTTAAGGAATCTTCACTGTGTTTCCTCTAATGAAACCTTCCAATAATGTTCCCTCATAAGGAACCTTCTCGCTGCGTTTCCTCGAAGGAAACCTTTCTCTAATATATGTTAACAGCCTTCTTATACTTCCTTTTTTCATACCCTTGTTTTATACATATATATTTGCCTCTTTTTTACCTTAAGTTGGTGCTGATAGAAGGTCCCGGTATGGGCCACCAAATGTCGCTGAGCATCCGGGACACTAATGACACACTCACCAGTCTTGTTGCTTGCTTTGAAGGGAGACCACCCACACACTTTATTACAGGAGATAGCACAGCTTATATGCCCTATGGAGACCAATCATAACATAGTTGGTAGGCGAGAAAGCTAACTTGGCTGAAGCTGATACGTTGATGCAATGAGGATATGCCTCCTAGCCAATCACCATAACTTCCTGTTTACTGACAAGACTCGAGCTCAACACCCTTTTTTCAAGGTGCCAGCCGCCATCTTCAATGTGGATGGTGCGGCCCCAGACACCACCCACCACAATTTCCGAACACTGTGCCGGTGAAATATGCTGGTGCGGCTCTCGGAATAAGTTTCTCTCCTACGAAGACGGTTGAGTGCAGCAAGTTCAAACTTTCCTGGATTGTGTAATCTAACAAGATATACAAATTTTTAGATTCCTTTCATTTTCAAAGTAGTTTGCTTAAAAAAGAAAGATCTTCATTGCCTAAAACCGTACTGTGTGTAATAAGCTAGTATGTTCTTGGAATGTTTTGCTTTACTACGAATACGTTTGAGTGTAGCAAGTTGGTACTTTCCAGGTATGTGTAATCTAACAAGATGTACAACTTAATAGATTCGTTTCATTTCTAAAGTAGTTTGCTTAGAAAACAAAGATCTTCATTGCCGAACACTGTACTTTGTGAAATAAGATAGTTCTGTTCTGGGGATGAGTTGCTTTCCCACTAAGACGGTTAAGCACAGCAAGTTGATACTTTCCTGATATGTAATCTAACAAGATGTACAACTTGGTATATTCATTTCATTTCTAAAGTAGTTTGCTTGGAAAACAATGATCTTCATTGCGGAGCACTGTACAGTGTGAAATAAGCTAGTTCTGTTCTCAGAATGAGTTGCTTTCCTACGAAGACTGTTTAGTGCAGCATGATCACACTGTCCTGGTTTGGGTAATCTGTCAAAATGTACAACATAGCAGATTCGTTTCATTTCTAAAGTAGTTTGATTAGAAAAAAAAGATCTTCATTGCTGAAAACTGTACTGTGTGATATAAGCTAGTTCTGTTCTCAGAATGAGTTCCTTTCCCAAGAAGACGGTTCAGTGCAGCAAGTTCATGCTTTCTTGGTCTGTGTAATCTAAGAAGATGTACAACTTAGTAGATTCATTTCAATTTTAAAGTAGTTTGCTTAGAAAACAAAGTTCTTCATTGCTGAACACTGTACTGTGTGATATTATCTAGTTATGTTCTCGGAATGAATTCTTTCCTACGAAGATGGTTGACTGCAGGAAGCTGATACTTTCCTGGATTGTGTAATCTAACAAGATGTACAACTTAGTTGATTTGTTTCATTACTAACGTAGGATGCTTAGGAACAAAGATATTCATTGCCGAACATTGTAGAGTGTGAAATAAGCTAGTTCTGTTCTCGGAATGAGATGCTTTTCTATGAAGACGGTTGAGTGCACCAAGATCAAACTTTTCTGGTTTGTGTAATCTGACAAGATCTACAACTTAGTAGATTCATTTCATTTCTAAAGAGTTTGCTTAGAAAACAAATGTCTTCATTCCTGAAAACTATACTGTGTGAAATAAGCTGGTTCTGTTTTGGAATGAATTGATTTACTACGAAGAGGGTTGAGTGCAGCAAGTTGATACTTTACTGGTTTGTGTAATCTATCAAGGTGTATAACTTACTAGATTCGTTCCATTTCTAAAGTAGTTTGCTGAAAAAACAAACATCTTCATTGCCGAACACTGTACAGTGTGAAATAAGCTAGTTCTGTTCTCAGAATGAGTTGCTTTGCAATGAAGATGGTTCAGTGAGGGAAATTGATACTTTCCTGGTTTGTGTAATCTAAAAAGATGTACAACTTAGTAGATTCTTTTCGTGTCTAAAGTAGTTTGCTTAGAAAACAAAGATCTTCATTTCCGAACACTGCACTGTATGACATAAGCTAGTTCTGTTCTTGGAATGAGTTGCTTTCCCATGAAGACGGTTGAGTGCCGCAAGCTGATACTTTCCTGATTTGTGTAATCTAACAAGATGTACAACTTAGTAGATTCATTTCATTTCTAAAGTAGTTTACTTAGAAAACAAAGTTCTTCATTGCCGAAAACTGTACAGTGTGAATTAAGCTAGTTTTTTTCTAGGAATAAGTTGTGTTACTACGAAGACGGTTGAGTGCAGGAAGGTGATACTTTCCTGGTTTGTGTAATCTAACAATATATACAACTTAGTAAATTCTTTTCATTTATAATGTAGTTTGCTTGGAAAACAAAGAACTTCATTGCCGAACACTGTACTCTGTGAAATAAGCTAGTTCTGTTTGAGGAATGAGATGCGTTCCTACAAAGCCGGTTGAGTACAGCAAGATTAAACTTTCCTGCTTTGTGTAATCTAACCAGATGTACAACTAGTAGATTCGTTTCATTTCTAAAGTAGTTTGCTTAGAAAACATAGATCTTCATTGCCGAAAACTATACTATGTGAAATAAGCTAGTTCTGTTTTCAGAATGAGATGCTTTACTGCCATGAGGGTTGACAGTAGCAAGTTAGTACTTTCGAGGTATGTGTAATCTATCAAGATGTACAACTTAGTAGATTCGATTCATTTCTAAAGTAGTTTCCTTAGAAAACAAAGTCCTTCATTGTACTTTGTGAAATAAGCTAGCTCTGTTCTTGGAATGAGTTGCTTTCCCACGAAAACGGTTCAGGGCAGCAAGTTGATACTTTACTGATTTGTGTAATCTATCAAGATGTACATCTTAGTAGGTTCGTTTCATTTCCAAAGTAGTTTGCTTAGAAAACAAAGGTCTTCATTGCCGAACACTGGCCTGTGTGAAATAAGCTAATTCTGTTCTCTGAATGAGTTGCTTTCCCATGAAGATGGTTGAGTGCAGGAAGTTGATACTTTCCTGGATTGTGTAATCTAACAAGATGTACAACTTAGTATATTCATTTCATTTCTAAAGAGTTTACTTAGAAAACAAAGATCTTCATTGCCCAACATTGTACAGTGTGAAATAAGCTAGATCTATTCTTTGAATGAGTTGCTATCCTACGAAGACAGTTGAGTGCAGCAAGATCAAACGTTCCTGCTGTGTGTAATCTGACAAGATGTACAATTTAGTAGATTTGTTTCATTTCTAAAGTACTTTGCTTGAAAAACAACATCTTCATTGCCGAAAACTGTACTGTGTGTAATAAGCTAGTTCTGTTCTCAGAATGAGTTGCTTTCCCACAAAGACGGTTGAGTGCAGCAAGTTGAAACTTTCCTGGATTGTGTAATCTAACAAGATGTACGACGTCGGAGGTTCGTTTCATTTTTAATGTAGTTTGCTTAGAAAACAAAGATATTCATTGCCAAAAACTGTACTGTGTGAAATAATCTAGTTCTGTTCTCGGAATCAGTTGCTTTCCTACGAAGACAGTTGTGTACAGCAAGTTGATACTATCCTGTTTTGTGTAATCTAACAAGATGTTCAACTTTTTAGAATCATTTCATTTCTAAAGTAGTTTACTTATAAAACAAAGATATTCATTTCCGAAAACTGTACTGTGTGAAGTAAGCTAGTTCTATTCTCGGAATGAGTTTCTATAGTACGAAGACGAGTGCAGCAAGATCAACCTTTCTTGGTTTATGTAATCTAAGAAGATGTCCAACTTAGTAGATTCGTTTCATTTCTAAAGTAGTTTGCTTAGAAAGAAAATATCTTCATTGCCGAACATTGTACAGTGTGAAATAAGCTAGTTCTGTTCTTGGAATGAGTTGCTTTCCCACAAAGATGGTTGAGTGCAGGAAGTTGATATTTTCCTTTATTGTGTACAATATGTACAGCTTTGTAGATTCGTTTCATTTCTAAAGTAGTTTGCTTAGAAAATAAAGATCTTCACTGCTGTACACTGTACTTTGTGAATTAAGGTAGTTCTCTTCTCGGAATGAGTTGCTTTCCCGCCAAAACTGTTGAGTGCAGCAAGTTGATACATTCCTGGTTTGTGTACTCTAAGACGATGTACAACTTGATAGCTTCATTTCATTTCTAAAGTGGTTTGCTTAGAAAACAAAGTTCGTCATTGCCAAACACTGTACTGTGTGACATAAGCTAGTTCTGTTCTGGGAAATAGTTCCTTTCCCACGAAGAAGGTTATGTGCAGGAAGTTGAAACTTTCCTGGATTGTGTAATCTAACAAGATGTACAACTTCGGAGGTTCGTTTCATTTCTAATGTAGTTTGCTTAGAAAACAAAGATCTTCATTGCCAAAAACTGTACTGTGTGAAATAATCTAGTTCCGTTCTCAGAATCAGTTGCTTTCCTACGAAGACAGTTGTGTACAGCAAGTTGATACTATCCTGTTTTGTGTAATCTAACAAGATGTTCAACTTTTTAGAATCATTTCATTTCTAAAGTAGTTTACTTATAAAACAAAGTTATTCATTACCGAAAACTGTACTGTGTGAAGTAAGCTAGTTCTGTTCTCGGAATGAGTTTCTATACTATGAAGACAGTTGAGTGCAGCAAGATCAACTTTTCTTGGTTTGTGTAATCTGACAAGATGTCCAACTTAGTAGATTCGTTTCATTTCTAAAGTAGTTTGCTTAGAAAGAAAAGATCTTCATTGCCGAACATTTTACAGTGTGAAATAAGCTAGTTCTGTTCTTGGAATGAGTTGCTTTCCCACAAAGATGGTTGAGTGCAGGAAGTTGATACTTTCCTTTATTGTGTAATCTAACAATATGTACAGCTTTGTAGATTCGTTTCATTTCTCAAGTAGTTTGCTTAGAAAATAAAGATCTTCACTGTTGTACACTGTACTTTGTGAATTAAACTAGTTCTGTTCTCGGAATGAGTTGCTTTCCCGCCAAAACTGTTGAGTGCAGCAAGTTGATACTTTCCTGGTTTGTGTAATCTTACAAGATGTAAAACTTAGTAGATTCGTTTCATTTATAAAGTAGTTTGATTAGAAAACTAAGGTCTTCATTGCCAAACACTGTACTGTGGGAAATAAGCTAGTTCTCTTCGCGGAACGAGATGTGTTCCTACGAAGTCGGTTGAGTGCAGCAAGATCAAACTTTCCTTGTTTGTGTAATCTAACAAGATGTACAACAATTAGATTCATTTCATTTCTAAAATAGTTTGCTTAGAAAACAAAGATCTTCATTGCTGAACACTGTACAGTGTGAAATAAGCTAGTTCCGTTCTTGGAATGAGATGCTTTCCCATGAAAAAGGTTGAGTGCAGCAAGTTGATACTTTGCTGCTTTGTGTAATCTAACAAGATGTACAACTTAGTAGATTCATTTCATTTCTAAAATAGTTTGCTTAGAAAACAAAGATCTTCATTGCAGAAAACTGTAGAGTGTGAAATAAGCTGTTCTGTTCTTGGAATGAGTTGCTTTCCTATGCAGACTGTTGAATGCAGCAAGATCAAACTTTCCTGGTTTGTGAAACCTAACAAGATGTACAACTTACTAGATTAGTTTCAATTCTAAAGTAGTTTGATTAGAAAACAAATATCTTCATTGGCGAAAACTGTACTGTGTGAAATAAGCTAGTTCTGTTCTCGAAATTAGTTGCTTTCCCAAGAAGACGGTTCAGTGCAGCAAGTTGGTACTTTCCTGGTTTGTGTAATCTAAGAAGGTGTACAACTTAGTAGATTCGTTTCATTTCTAAAGTAGTTTGCTTAGAAAACAAAGTTCTTCATTGCCGAACACTGTACTGTGTGAAATAAGCTAATTCTCTTTTCGGAATGATATGCTTTGCCACGAAGATGGTTGAATGCAACAAGTTGACACTTTCCTGGTTTGTGTAATCTAACAAGATATACAACTTAGTCGATTTGTTTCATTTCTAAAGAATTTTGCTTACAAAACAAAGATCTTCATTGCCGAACACTGTACAGTGTGAAATAAGCTAGTTCTGTTCTCGGAATGAGATGCTTTCCTACAAAGACAGTTGTGTGCAGCAATATCGAAATGTCCTGGTTTGTGTAATCTGAGAAGATGTACAACTTAGTAGATTCGTTTCATTTCTAAAGTAGTTTGCTTATAAAACAGAGATCTTCATTGCTGAAAACTATACTGTGTGAAATAAGGTAGTTCTATTCTCGGAATGAGTTGCTTTACTACGAAGACTTATGAGTGCAGCAAGTTTATACTTTCCTGGTTTGTGTAATCGAACAAGATGTACAACTTAGTACATTCGTTTCATTTCTAAAGGAGTTTTCTTAGAAAACAAAGATCTTCATTGCCGAACACTGTACTGTGGGAAATAAGCTCGTTCTGTTCATGGAATGAGATTCATTCCTATGGAGTCGGTTGAGCGCAGTAAGATCAAACTTTCCTGGTTTGTGTAATTTAACAATATGTACAACTAGTAGAATTGTTTCATTTCTAAAGTGTTTTGCTTAGAAAACAAAGGTTCTGAGCGCCGAACACTGTACTGTGTGAAATAATCTAGTTCTGTTCTTAGAATGACTTGCTTTCCCATGAAGATGGTTGAGTGAGGGAAATTGATTCTTTCCTGGTTTGTGTAATCTAACAAGATGTACAACTTAGTAGATTCGTTTCATTTCTAAAGTAGTTTGCTCAAAAAAAAAAGATATTCATTCCCCAAAACTATACTGTGTGAATAAGCTAGATCTATTCTAGGAATGAGTTGCTTTGCTATGAACACTGTTGAGTGCAGCAAGTTGATACTTTCCTGGTTTGTGTGATCTAACAAGATGTACAACTTAGTAGATTCATTTCATTTCTAAAGTTGTTTCCTTAGAAAACAAAGATCTTCATTTCCAAACACTGGACTGTGTGAAATAAGCTAGTTATGTTTGCGGAATGATATGTGATCCTACGAAGTTGGTTGAGTGCACCAACATCAAACTTATCTGATTTGTGTAATCTAACAAGATGTACAACTTAGTAGATTCATTTCATTTCTGAAGTAGTTTGCTTTGAAAACAACTGTCTTCATTGCCGAACACTGTACTGTGTTAAATAAGCTAGTTCTGTTCTCGGAATGAGTTGCTTTCCCATGTAGATGGTTGAGTGCCAGAAGTTGATACTTTCCTGGTTTGTGTAATCTAACAAGATGTACAACTTAGTGTTATGCCTAGTTCATTGCACCTTCAGTGACCACCAAGGAAGACCAAACACGCATGCAAACGCAAAGAGCTTTTTACTCGGGCTTAAGCTCGGTATCTTGCCTTCACCAATGCAGTGGATTCAAGCAAGATCCAGGAGAAGCAGAAAAGCGGGCTTTTTGTTGAGGTTTTAACAAGGGGGAGAGGGCTTTCACCTATGTAACTACATGACATTAACTGTACTTGGGGATTCTTGTTTGGTCTTAGGATTTTGGCGGGCTATCTCTAGGGGAATTTCAAACTTAATTGGCTAAGGAAGCAGTGGTTATGTTTGAACAGGTTGGCAAGCGGTTACATTCATTTGATTGGCTGAAATTTACAAAATTCTGAAACCGTGGATCTTATTGGGGTATCCAGCCCAAGACCACAAGAATGTTGAGTCATGTTCACACAGCAAGTTTATGGTTTTTCTAGTACTGCTTGTTCTTCCCTTGATTCCGGGAACTCGCCTCTGTGGCCTACAGAGGATCTGAGGCCTGTCATGGTGCTACTCTGGCCTGGGTCTTTCATTCCCCCCTCTACTTGTACCTAAAGGGGTGCCAATCCTGGGTCCCAAGAGTTCTAGTGGAACATATTGACTTCTCAAAACCATTAATTGTACAATATTGATTCACTCCTTAACCAATCTATTAAGTATATAGTGAACCAAGTAAAGAGACATGTGGGTTAAGGTTAGGGAGAGTAATCCTCAGGTTCAGCCAGGGGGTCTGCCAGTTAGACGTGAGTGTGATAAATCCAAGTGGTGATCCCATCTACCTTGACAGCGGTGGGTGTTGTCAGGATGATGACATAGGTTCCTTTCCATCGGGGTTCAGCCGATGACTACAAACAAAGACTTAATCCCCTGGTTGGTATCCATGTGTTGGTGGGGGAGGTCCAGTCTCATATATGGCCCCTAGATGAGGCCACATTTCTTCATGAGTTCTAATTAAGGATTGAAAAGACTCACATAAATTTTGGTTTTTAAACTGAAATCAGACAGGATAGGAGGTGTTTTTTTCAAATATAATCTCATAAGGAGTTAACCCAATCATGTAAGGAGTGTTCCTTACCCTATAAAGGGCAAATGGAAGAAGAGATTCCCAGTCTCCGCCGGTCTCTTAGAAAGGGTCTTTTTTTAAAAAAAATTCTATTCATTCTACCTGACCTGAACTCTGGGGCCTGTAAGCACAATGTAATATCTTAATTACCTCTTGTGTTACCTGAGAAATGAAGGCTGGTCTACTATCTGAACTCAAAAGAGCAAGCATTCCATACCTGGGCAAAATCTCCTCTAAGATCTTTCCTGTCACCACCTGTGCAGTCTCATATTTGGTAGGGAAAGCATCCTTCCATCCTGAGAAGTATCTACAAAAACTTTATCGATCTTTCATGAAGCTTCTGCCATCCGTGAGCCAGGTGATCTCAGCATCCGGTAGAGGCTGGTCGGTGAGATCCTCTCTGTTGTTGTAGACTTGGCGCAGGATGTCAGCACAATTATGGAGGTGTACCTCCATGTCTGGATCCATATCTTCATGGAGAGCCTCATCAAACAGGGCGGGCGAGTTTTTGAATCCCACATCCAAGTTAATTGTCCATTAAATCCTTGTTCCAGGTCATGCCATTCAAGGGCAAATAGCAGCTGACATTTGCTGCCAGTGGCAGGCTAAAGAAGGCATCTTTTAAATCCAAAACCGTGCGCCATACTCTAGATGGAGGCAAAGAACTTAAAAGAGTGTATGGGTTTGGCACTGTTGGGGGGATGTCCATCACCTGCTTATTTATCTCCCTAAGATCCAGGAGCAGAGTGCTCTATGGGGAATGGCAAGGGACAAGTACCTCGATGTCTCGGAGCTGCCTGATATGCTTTCCCACAAAAATGGTTGAGTGCAGGAGGTTGATGCTTTCCTAGATTATGTAATCTAACAAGATGTACAGCTTAGAAGATTCGTATCCTTTCTAAAGTACTTTGCTCAGAAACCAAAGATCATCTTTGCCGAACACTGTACTGTGGGAAATAAGCTAGTTCTGTTCTCGTAATCAGTTGTTTTCCTACGAAGACGGTTGAGTGCAGCAAGTTGAAACTTTCCTGGATTGGGTAATCTAACAAGATGTACAAATTAGTAGATTCGTTTCATTTCTAAAGTAGTTTGCTTAGAATACAAAGATCTTCATTGCCAAAAAATGTACTGTGTGAAATAAGCTAGTACTTTTCTCGGAATGAGTTTCTTTACTACGAAGACGGTTGAGTGCAGCAAGTTGATACTTTCGTGGTTTGTGTAATCTAACAAAATGTACAACTTAGTAGATTCGTTTCATTCCTAAAGTAGTATGCTTAGAAAACAAAGATCTTCATGCCCAAACACTACACTGTGTGAAAAAAGCTAGTTCTGTTCTCAGAATGAGTTGCTCTCCCATGAAGATGGTTGAGTGCGGGAAGTTGATTCTTTCCTGGTTTGTGTAATCTAACAATATGTACAACTTTGTGGATTCGTTTCATTTCTAAAGTAGTTTGCTTAGAAAATAACTATCTTTATTACCGAACACTGTACTTTGTGAAATGAGCTAGTTCTGTTCTCGGAATGAGTTCCTTTCCTACGAAGACGGTTGAATGCAGCAAGATCAAACATCCTGGGATTGTGTAATCTAACAAGATGTACAACTTAGGAGATTCGTTTCATTTCTAAAGTAGTTTGCTTTGAAAACAAAGATTTTCATTGTCGAAAACTGTACTGTGTGAAATAAGCTAGTTCTTTTTTTGGAATGAGTTGCTTTCCCATGAAGATTGTTGAGTGTGGGAAGTTGATACTTTCCTGGTTTGTGTAATCGAACAAGATGTACAACTTAGTAGATTCGTTTCATTTCTAATGTAGTTTGCTTAGAAAACAAAGATTTTCATTTCCGAACACTGCGCTATGTTAAATAAGCTGGTACTGTACTCGGAAGTGGATGTTTCCTACAAAGTCGGTTGAGTGCAACAAGATCAAACTTTCCTGGTTTGTGTAATCTGACAATATACAACTTAATAGATTCGTTTCATTTCTAAAATAGTTTAATTAGAAAACAAAGATCTTCATTCCCGAAAACTGTAGTGTGTGAAATAAGCTAGTTCTGTTCTCGGAATGAGTTGCTTTACTATGAAGACGGTTGAGTGCATCAAGTTGATACTTTCCTGGTGTATGTAATCTAACAAGATGTACAACTTAGTAGATTCATTTCATTTCTAAAGTGGTTTGCTTAGAAAACAAAGATCTGCATTGCCGAAAACTGTAAAGTGTGAAATAAGCTAGTTCTGTTCTCGGAATGAGTTGCTTTCCTACGAAGACGGTTGAGTGCAGCAAGTTAATACTTTCCTGGTTTGTGCAATCTAAAAAGATGTACAAGTTAATAGATTCGTTTCATTTCTAAAGTTGTTTGCTTACAAAAGAATGTTCTTCATTGCCGAACACTGTACTGTGTGAAATAAGCTAGTTCTGTCCTTGGAATGAGTTTCTTTCCCACGAGGATTGTTGAGTGGAGGAATTTGATACGTTCCTGGATTGTGTAATCTAACAAGATGTACAACTTAGTAGATTCATTTCATTTCTAAAGTAGTTTGCTTAGAAAACAAAGATCTTCATTGCCGAACACTCTACTTTGTGAAATAAGTTAGTACTGTTTGCAGAATGACATGCGTTCCTACGAAGACGGTTGAGTGCAGGAAGATCAAACTTTCCTGGATTATGAAATCTAACAAGATGTACAGCTTAGTACATTCACTGCATTTCTAAAGTAGTTGGCTTACAAAACAAAGATCTTCATTTCTGAACATTGTACAGTGTGAAATAAGCTAGTTCTGTTCTCAGAATGTGTTCCTTTCCTACGAAACGGTTGAGTGCAGCAAGATCAAACTTTCCTGGTTTGTATGATCTAACAAGATGTACAACTTAACAGATTCGTTTCATTTCTAAAGTAGTTTGCTTAAAAAACAAAGATCTTCATTGCTGAAACCTGTGCTATGTGAAATAAGCTAGTTCTGTTCTCGGAATGATTTGCTTTCCCACTAAGAAGGTTTAGTGCAGCAAATTGATACTTTCCTGGTTTGTGTAAACTAACAAGATGTACAACTTAGTAGATTCGTTTATTTTCTAAAGTAGTTTGCTTAGAAAAGAAAGTTCTTCATTGCCGAACACTGTACTGTATGAAATAAGCTAGTTCTGTTCTCAGAAATAGTTGCTTTCCCATGAAGATGGTTGAGTGCAGGAAGTTGACACTTTCCTAGATTGTGTAATCTAACAAGATGTACAACTTAGTAGATTCGTTTAATTTCCAAAGTAGTTTGCTTAGAAAACAAAAGTCTTCATTGCCGAACACTGTATTGTGTGAAATAAGCTCGTTCTGTTCTTGGAATGAGTTGCTTTCCCACAAAGAAGGTTGACTGCAGGAAGTTGATACTTTCCTGGATTGTGTAAGGTAACAAGATGTACAACTTAGTACATTCAATTCATTTCTAAAATAGTTTGCTGAGAAAACAAAGATCTTCTTTTCTGAACACTGTACTTTGTGAAATAAGCTATTTCTGTTCTCGGAATAAGTTGCTTTCCCACGAAGATGATTGACTGCAGCAAGTTGATAGTGTCCTGGATTGTGTAACCTAACAAGATGTACAGCTTAGTAGATTCCTTCCATTTTTAAAGTAGTTTGCTGAGAAAACAAAGATCTTCATTGCCGAACACTGTACTTTGTGTAGTAAGGTAGTTATGTTCTTGGAATGAGTTGCGTTGCCACGAAGACAGTTGAGTCCAGCATGGTGATTTTTTCCTGGTTTGTGTAATCTAACAAGATATACAACTTAGTAGATTCGTTTCATTCCTAACGTAGTTTGCTTAGAAAACAAAGATCTTCATTGCCAAACACTATACTGTGTGAAATAAGTTTGTTCTGTTCTCGGAATGAGATGCTTTCCTACGAAGTCGCTTGAGTGCAGCAAGATCAAACTTTCCTGGTTTGTGTAATCTGACAAGATATACCAATTAGTCGATTCGTTTCATTTCTAAAGTAGTTTGATTAGAAAACAAAGATCTTTATTGTTGATAACTATACTGTGTGAAAAGAGCTAGTTTTGTTCTCGGAATTAGTTGCTTTACTATGAAGACAGTTGAGTGCAGCAAGTTGATACTTTACAGGTTTGTGTATTCTATCAAGATGTACATCTTGGTAGATTCGTTTCATTTCTAAAGTAGTTTTCTTAGAAAACAAAGGTCTTCAGTGCTGAAAACTGTACTCTGAAATTAGCTAGTTCTGTTCTGAGAATGAGTTGCTTTCCCAACAAGATGGTAGAGTGCAACAAGTTGATACTTTCCTGGTTTGTGTAATCTAACAAGATGTACAACTTAGTAGATTCTTTTCATTTCTAAAGTAGTTTGCTTAGAAACAAAGTTCATTGCCGAACCCTGTACCATGTGAAATAAGCTAATTCTCTTCTGGGAATGAGTTGCTTTCCCAAGATGACGGTTGAGTGCAGCAAGTTGATGCTTTCCTGGTTTGTGTAATCTAACAAGATGTACAACTTAGTAGATGCATTTCATTTCCAAAGTAGTTTGCTTAAAATAAGAAAGATCTTCATTGCCAAAAACTGTACTGTGTGTAATAAGCTAATTCTGTTCCCGGAATGAGTTGCTTTACTACAAAGAAGGTTGAGTGTAGCGAGTTAGTGCTTTCCAGGTATGTGAAATCTAACAAGATGTACAACTTAGTAGATTCTTTTAATTTCTTAAGTAATTTGCTTAGAGAAGAAAGGTCTTCATTGCCAAACACTGTACTGTGTGAAATAAGCTAGTTCTGTTCTTGCAATGAGTTGCTTTCCCACAAAGAAGGTTGAGTGCAGGACATTGACACTTTCCTGGATTGTGTAAGCTAACCAGATGTACAAGTTAGTACATTCATTTCATTTCTAAAGTAGTTTGCTGAGAAAACAAAGATCTTCTTTTCGAACACTGTACTCTGTAATAAGCTAGTTCTGTTCTTGGAATGAGTTGCTTTCCCCGAAGACGGTTGAGTGCCGCAAGTTGATACTTTCCTGGATTTTGTAATCTAACAAGATGTATAACTTAGTAGATTCATTTCATTTCTAAAGTAGTTTCCTGAGAAAACAAAGATCTTCATTTCCGAACACTGTACTTTTGGAAATAACTTGTTCTGTTCTCCGAATGAGTTGCTTTCCAAAGAAGACGGTTTAGCACAGCAAGTTGATACTTTCCTGGTTTGTGTAATCTAAGCAGTTGTACAACTTAGTACATTCATTTCATTTCTAAAGTAGTTTCCTTAGAAAACTCAGATCTTCATTGACGAAAACTGTACTTTGTGAAATATGCTAGTTCTGTTCTCGGAATTAGTTGCTTTCCCATGAAGATGGTTGAGTGCAGGAAGTTGATACTATCCTGGATTGTGTAATCTATCAAGATGTACAACTTACTAGATTCGTTTAATTTCCAAACTAGTTTGCTTAGAAAACAAAGATCTTCTTTTCCGAACACTGTACTTTGTGAAATAAGCTAGTTGTCTTCTCGGAATAAGATGCTTTCCCACGAAGACGGTTGAGTGAAGCAAGTTGATACTTTCCTGGTTTGTGTAATCTCACAAGATATACAAAGTAGTAGATTCGTTTCATTTCTAAAGTAGTTTACTTAGAAAGAAAAGATCTTCATTGTCTATCATTGTACTGTGTGAAAGAACTAGTTTTGTTCTCAGAATGAGTTGCTTTCCCACGAAGATGGTTGAATGCAGGAAGTTGATAATTTCCTGGATTGTGTAATCTAACAAGGTGTACAGCTTAGTATATTTGTTTCAATTCTAAAGTAGTTTGCTTAGAAAAGAAAGATCTTCATTACCGAACACTGTACTTCGTGAAATAATCTAGTTCTCTTCTTGGAATGAGTTGCTTTCCCACTAAAACGGTTGAGTGCAGCAAGTTGATACTTTCCTGGTTTGTGTAATCTAACAAGATGTACAACGTACTAGATTCATTTCATTTCTAAAGTAGTTTAATTAGAAAACACAGATCTTCATTCCTGAAAACTGTACTGTGTGAAATATGCTAGTTCTGTTTTTGGAATGAGTTGCTTTGCCACGATGACGGTTGAGTCTGGTTTGTGTAATCTAAAAAATGAACAACTTAGTCTATTCGTTTCATTCCTAAAGTAGTTTGCTTAGAAAACAAAGATCTTCATTGCCAAACACTACCGTGTGAAATAAGCTAGTTCGGTTCTCGGAATGAGTTGCCCTCCTACATAGACTGTTGAGTGCAGCAAGTTGAAACTTTCCTGAATTGGGTAATCTAACAAGATATACAACTTAGTAGATTCGTCTCATTTCTAAAGTAGTTTCATTAGAAAACAAAGGTCTTCATTGCCGAACAATGTACTGTGTGAAATAAGCTAGTTCTTTTCTTGGAATGAGTTGCTTTGTCACGAAGATGGTTGAGTGCAGGACGTTGACATTTTCCTGGATTGTGTGAGGCAAAAAGATGTACATCTTAGTAGATTCTTTTCATTTCTAAACTAGTTTGCTTAGAAAACAAAGATCTTCATTGCAGAACACTGTACTTTGTGATATAAGCTAGTTCTGTTCTGGGAATGAGTTGCTTTCCAACGAAAAAAGTTGAGTGCAGCAAGTTGATAGTTTCCTGGGTTGTGTAATCTAACAAGATATTCAACTTAGTAGGTTCGTTTCATTTCTAAAGTAGTTTGCTTAGAAAACAAAGGTCTTCATTGCCTAACACTGCACTGTTTGAAATAAGCTAGGTCTGTTCTGGTAATGAGTTGCTTTCCCACGAAGAAGGTTCAGTGCAGGAAGTTGATACTTTCCTGGTTTGTGTAATGTAACAGGATGCACAACTTAGTAGATTCGTTTCATTTCTAAAGCAGTTTGATTAGATAACAAAGATCTTCATTGCCGAAAGTGAACTGTGTGAAATAAGCTAGTTCTGTTCTCAGAATGAGTTGCTTTATTACGAAGACAGTGGAGTGCAGCAATTTCATACTTTCCTGGTTTGTGTAATCTAACAGGATGTACAACTTAGTAGATTCGTTTCATTTGTACAGTATTTTTCTTAGAAAACCAAGGTCTTCATTACCGAAGACTGAACTGTGTGAAATAAGCTTGTTCTGTTGCGGAATGAGATGCTTTCCTAAAACGATGGTTGAGTGCAGCAAGATCAAACTTTCCTGGTTTGTGTAAGCTAACCAGCGGTACCACTTATCAGATTCGTTTCATTTCTAAAGTAGATTTTAGAAAACAACGGTCTTCATTGCCAAACAATGTTCTGTGTTAAATAAGCTAGTTCTGTTCTGAGGATGAGTTGCTTACCCAGTAAGAAGGTTGAGTGCAGGAAGTTGATACTTTCCTGGTTTGTGTAATGTAACAAGATGTAAAACTTAGTAGATTCGTTTCATTTCCAAAATAGTTTCTTGATAAAACAAACATCTTCATTGCCGAACACTGTACTATGTGAAATAATCTACTTCTGTTCTCGGAATGAGTTGCTTTCCCACAAAGACGGTTCAGTGCAGCACGGTGATACTTTTCTGGCTTGTGTAATCTAAAAAGATATACAACTTACTAGATTCATTTCATTTCTAAATTAGTTCGTTTAGAAAATAAAGATCTTCATTGCCAAAAACTGAACTGTGTGAAATAAGCTAGTTCTGTTCTCTGAATGAGTTGCTTTACTACGAAGACAGTTGAGTGCAGCAAGTTGATACTTTCCTGGTTTTTGTTATATAACAAGATGTAAAACTTAGTAGATTCCTTTCATTTCTAAAGTAGTTTTCTGTTGAATTCGGTTTGCAAGAATTTTGTTCAGGATCTTTGTGTCTATGTTCATCAGGGAAATGGGCCTATAATTTTCTTTTCTTGTGGCGTCCCTGCCTGGTTTTGGAATTAGGGTGATACTAGCTTCATAGAAGGAGTTGGGGATCTCTCCCTGTTCTCCTATTGTGTGGCACAGTTTGAGAAGTATTGGTTTCAGTTCTTCCATGAAGGTTTGGTAGAACTCCGCTGAGAATCCATCTGGTCCTGGACTCTTCTTTTTGGGGAGGTGTTTGATTACTTCTTCAATCTCGAAGGGTGTGATGGGTCTGTTTAGGAAATTAATCTGCTCTGGGCTTAGCTTTGGTAGGTGGTATGTGTCTAGGAATTCATCCATTTCCTCCATATTCTCCTGTTTTATGGAGTAGAGGTTTTTGAAATAAGTCCTAATAATTCTTCCTATTTCACTCATGTCTGTTGTGATCTCTCCTTTTTCATTTCTAATTTTGTTGATTTGAAGTGTTTCTTTTTTTCTCTTAATCAAATTGGCCAGGGGTGTATCAATCTTGTTAAGTTTTTCAAAGAACCAGCTCTTTGTTTCATCAATTTTCTTAATTGTCCTCTTAGTTTCCAATTCATTAATTTCTGCTCTGATCTTAATTATTTCTTTCCATCTGGAGCTTTTGGGGTTGGCTTCTTCTAGCTTTTCCAATGCCTTTAGGTGGATGGTTAGGTTATTGATTTGGGATCTCTCTGTCTTTGTTATGAGGGCATTTAGTGCTATGATTTTCCCCAAGAACTGCCTTCATTGTGTCCCATAAGTTTTGGTATGATGTGTTGTCGTTGTCATTGAATTCTAGAAATTTTGCAATTTCATTCTTTATTTCATCCACAACCCATTTATTGTTTAAAAGTGTGTTGTTCAATTTCCAGGAGGTAGAGGGATTCCTGGTGTACTTTTTGTTGTTAATTTCTAGCATTACAGCATTGTGATCTGATATCATGCAGGAAATTACATCAATTTTCTTGAAAATATGGAGGCATGCTTTGTGGCCCAGTACATGATCTATTTTAGAGAAGGTCCCATGGGCTGCTGAGAAGAATGTGTAATCTGTAGATTTTGGGTGGAATGTTCTGTATATGTCTGTTAGGTCCAGTTGCTCTATGGTGTTGTTGAGCTCTCTTACTTCCCTACTAATTTTCTGTTTGGATGATCTATCCATTGTTGATAGTGGAGTATTGAAGTCCCCAACTATGATGGTGTTGGTGTTTATTTCTGTTTTGTTGCCAAGTAGATTTTGCTTTATGAATTGTGGTGCACCTGTGTTTGGTGCATAAATATTGATGATTGTGATATCCTCTTGTTGGATTGTTCCCTTAATAAGTAAGAAGTGGCCTTCTTTGTCTTTTTTGGTTACTTCCGGTTTGAAGTCTATTTTATCCGATATAAGTATAGCTATGCCTGCTTTTTTCTTATTTGTGTTTGCTTGGAATATCATTTTCCACCCTTTTACCCTGAGAAGGTGTCTGTCTTTAGTGGTGAGGTGGGTTTCTTGAAGACAGCAAATTGAGGGGTCCAGTTTTCTGATCCACCCTGTTAGCTTATGTCTTTTGATGGGTGAATTAAGGCCATTAATGCTAGCATTAAAAAAATAATGAAAATAAATGCTGGCGAGGATGTGGAGAAATAGGAACAACCTTTCACTGCTGGTGGGAATGTAAAATGGTTCAACCACTATGGAAAGCTATATGGAGGCTCCTGAAAAGGATGACCATAGATCTACCAATGGACCCAGTTATTCCCTTATTGGGCATATACCCTAAAGGCCCCAAGCCTCAGAACAGAGACATTTGCTCAACCATGTTTATAGCTGCTCAATTCATAATAGCAAAGAGCTGGAATCAACCCAGGTGTCCATCACTAGATGAATGGATAACAAAGATGTGGTATATCTATACTATGGAATTCTTTGAGTAGTATAAGGAAAGATGAAATAAGGAAATTTGAAAAAAAATGGTCAAACATGGAACAGATCATCCTCAGTGAGCTCACCCAAGCACAAAAAGATAATCGTCACATGGTCTCTTTTATCTGTCACTCCTTACCTGAAACCATGTGGCAGGTGGCCAAACCAAATAAACACTCTGAAGCCCAGACAAAAGGGAGGGTAGGAGGGAGGGAGGGTAAGGGTGGGAGGGAAGGAGAGGGTTGGAGGGAGAACAAGGGGGGGATACAAATTGGGACCCAAAAGGAAAAGACACTATAAAACCCTTTATTCTGAACAACAGGTTAAAACATTGATCCTTCAGCAGGCCCGCAGAGGGAACACCCAAACCACAGGAACCTGGAGAGAGCATCATGAAGGCCAACCTTAATCTTGTCCTGCTTCTCTCTCTCTTCTGTCTCTCTCGTTCTCTCTCCCTCTCCTCTCTATACTCACTTTCTCCTCTATATTATCTCTTTCTTCCCTCATCTTCCTAGGTGCAGACTTATAACTCCCAGTGCCAGCATGGGGTGAACTTCCACAATGAGCTGTTGATCTGAAACACCTACAAGGTTCCCCAAAATAGACAGACTTCTGTCAGAGTTCTTGGTGACCCACCAATGGTTAATGGCAAGACCCTACTGTTGAAGACAGCTTACGTGTGTGAGACCAAACACGAAGAGATATGTTCAGAATCTGGAAGAGGGTCAGTCCCCAGACAGTTAGCTAGTCTAGTACCAGAGGTTGCTATACAAGCAACTGGGGGAAAATGACCGACATCTGTCCAAACAACTGGCAGTCTAAGATACCCAGCTGGAAACAACTTGACGTAATGCTCATACAAGTGCAGTAGTGGCAATCAGCCATGGTGGGTAACCAACTGCTCTTGATTTGGCTAATAGATCCACTCAGTGGAATGGAACTCATTGCTGGAACTGGGAAATAAGTCAAAACCAGGTACAAAAAATGAGCTCAGTCTCCAAGATCAAGATACCACCAAATGTGGGCTAGAAGAGAGCCAACACATATAAATTTCCCCAAAACATAGATGGTCATCCCTTCTACCTAGTACTAACTTTTCTCTCCGATGGAGAATTTGCTTATCTTTTTTCAGGTGGACATCGAACCTGAAGGGAGGATCAGCTAACCACACCTCACCAGGGCCCCAGCTGAAACCATAGAACAACGCAGGGGAAGGGCAAGAGTTCAGTATTCATGGCGATCATGACACCAGCAAAAGGCCAAAGGAGATAAACACAGAGAACATCCAACTCCAACTAAGCCAGAGATCCAGAGACACAGAGGCTCCCGAAACCGCATCACTGAAGCAGAACTAAAATGACCCCAATGTGGCTCAGGGAAACTTGCGGAAGAGGGGGCGGAAAGATTGTTAGAGCCATAGTTGGGGCATTATGCACAGAGACTGGGGCCAACCCCCCAGAACTCTTAACCAACCTCACAATGCTTGACCCACATTCCCCATTGACAAAGGTCCCTTTGAAAGTGGGAAGACAGGGAGGAGGACAATGGATCCTTTACTATGAATGTAAAATCAAAATAATATAAATAAATATATATATATATTAAAAAATAAATAAATAAAAAAAAATAAAGTAGTTTTCTTAGAAAACAAAGGTCTTCATTGCCGAAGACTGAACTGTGTGAAATAAGCTAGTTCTGTTGCAGAATGAGATGCTTTCCTAGGACGACGGTTGAGTGCAGCAAGATCAAACTTTCCTGGTTTGTGTAAGCTAACAAGAGGTACAACTTAGTAGATTCGTTTCATTTCTAAAGTAGTTTTTAGAAAACAATGGTCTTCATTGCTGAACAATGTACTATGTGAAATAAGCTAGTTTTGTTCTGAGGATGAGTTGCTTTCCCATGAAGACGGTTGAGTGCAACAAGTTGATACTTTCCTGGTTTGTGTAATCTAACAAGATGTACAACTTAGTAGATTCATTTCATTTCCAAAGTTGTTTGCTTAAAAAAAGAAAGATCTTCATTGCCAAAAACTATACTGTGTGTAATAAGCTAGTTCTGTTCTGGGAATGAGTTGCGTTACTATGAAGATAATTGAGTGTAGCACGGATGTGCTTTGCAGGTATGTGTAATCTTACAAAATGTACAACTTAGTAGAATAGTTTCATTTCTAAAGAAGTTTGCTTAGAAAACAAAGGTCTTCATTGCCGAACACTTTACTGTGTGAAATAAGCTAGTTCATTTCTTAGAATGAGTTGCTTTACCACAAAGAAGGTTGACTGCAGGAAGTTGATACATTCCTGGCTTGTGTAAGTTAACAAGATGTACAACTTAGCACATTCATTTCATTTCTAAAGTAGTTTGCTGAAAAAACAAATATCTTCTTTTCCGAACACTGTGCTTTGTGAAATAAGCCAGTTCTGTTCTCAGAAAGAGTTGCTTTCTCACAAAGACGGATTAGTGTAGCAAGTTGATACTTTCCTGGTTTGTGTAATCTAACAGGACATAAAAAGTACTACATTGGTTTCATTTCTAAATTAGTTTGCTTAGAAAGAAAAGATCTTCATTGCCGAACATTGTACAGTGTGAAATAAGCTAGTTCTATTCTCGGAATGACTTGCTTTCCCACAACACGGTTGAGTGCAGCAAGTTGATACTTTCCTGGTTTGTATAATCTAACAAGATGTACAACTTAGTAGATGCGTTTCATGTCTAAAGTAGTTTGCTTAGAAAACAAAGTTCTTCATTGCCGAACACTGTACTGTGTGAAATAAGCTAGTTCTGTTCTCAGAATGAGTTGCTTTCCCACAAAGATAGTTGATTGCAGGAAGTTGATACTTTCCTGGATTGTGTAATCTAACAAGATGTACAACTGAGTTGATTCATTTCATTTCTAAAGCAGTTTGCTTAGAAAACAAAGATCTTCATTGCTGAACACTGTATTTTGTGGAATAAGGTAGTTCTGTTCTTGGAATGATTTGCTTTGCCACGAAGACAGGTGAGTCCAGCAAGTTGATTCTTTCCTGGTTTGTGAAATCTAACAAGATGTACAACTGAATAGATTCGTTTCAATCCTAAAGTAGTTTGCTTAGAAATCAAAGATCTTCATTGCCAAACACTGTAATGTGTGAAATAAGCTAGTTCTGTTCTTGTAATAAGTTGCTTTACTACGAAGACAGTTGAGCGCAGCAAGTTGATGCTGTACTGGTTTGTGTAATCTATCAATATATACATCTTAGTAGATTCGTTTCATTTCCAAAGTTGTTTTCTTAAAACACAAAGGTCTTCATTGCCGAAAACTGTACTGTGTGAAATAAGCTAGTTCTGTTCTCGGAATGAGTTGCTTTCCCAAGAAGACGGTTGAGTGCAACAAGTTGATACTTTCCTGATTTGTGTAATCTAACAAGATATACAACTTAGTAGATTCGTTTCATTTCTAAAGTAGTTTGCTTAGAAAACAAAGATCTTCATTGCTGAACACTGTACTGTGTGAAATAAGCCAGTTCTGTTCTCAGAATGATTTGCTTTCTCATGAAGATGGTTGGGTGCATGAAGTTGATACTTTCCTGGTTTGTGTCATCTAACAAGATGTACAACTTATTAGATTCGTTTCATATTCAAAGTAGTTTGCTTAAAATAAGAGACATCTTCATTGCCAAAAACTGTGCTGTGTGTAATAAGCTAATTCTCTTCTTGGAATGAGTTGCTTTACTAGGAAGAAGGTTGAGTGTAGAAAGTTAGTACTTTCCAGGTATGTGTAATCTAACAAGATATACAACTTAGTAGATTCATTTCATTTCTAAAGTAGTTTGCTTAGAAAACAAAGGTCTTCATTGCCGAACACTGTACAGTGTGAAATAAGCTAGTTCTGTTCTTGCAATGAGTTCCTTTCCCACAAAGGTTTAGTGCAGGAAGTTGATACGTTCCTGGATTGTGTAAGCTAACAAGATATCCAACTTAGTAGATTCATTTCCTTTCTAAAATAGTTTGCTGAGAAAACAAAGATCTTCATTGCCAAACACTGTACTGTGTGAAATAAGCTAGTTCTATTCTCGAAATGAGTTGTATTCCCACAAAGATGGTTGTGTGCAGGAAGTTGATACTTTCCTAGATTGTGTAATCTAACAAGATGTACAGCTTAGTATATTCGTATAATTTCTAAAGTAGTTTGCTGAGAAAACAAAGATCTTCATTGCCAAACACTGTAATTTGTGAAATAACCTGGTTCTGTTCTCGGAATGAGTTGCTTTCCCACGAAGATGGTTGAGTGCAGCAAGTTGATACTTTACTGGTTTGTGTAATCTATCAAGATGTACATATTAGTAGATTCGTTTCATTTCTAAAGTAGTTTGCTTAGAAAACAAAGCTAGTTCTGTTCTCGGAATAAGTTGCTTTCCCACGTAGACTGTTGAGCGCAGTAAGTTGATACTTTCCTGGCTTGTGTAATCTAACAAGATGTACAACTTAGTAGATTCGTTTGATTTCTAAAGTAGTTTGCTTAGAAAACAAAGGTCTTTGTTGCCGAACACTGTACTGTGTGAAATAAGCTAGTTCTGTTCTCGGAATGAGTTGCTTTCCCACGAAGACAGTTGAGTGCAGCAAGTTGATACTTTTCTGGATTGTGTAATCTAACAAGGTATACAGCTTAGGAGATTCTTTTCATTTCTAAAGTAGTTTGCTTAGAAAACAAAGATCTTCATTGCCAAACACTGTATTTGTGAAATACGCTAGTTTTGTTCTGGGAATCAGTTGCATTCCCACGAAGATGGTTGAGTGCAGCAGGTTGATACTTTCCTGGTTTGTGTAATCTGACAGGATGTACAACTTAGGAGATTCGTTTCATTTCTAAAGTAGTTTGCTTAGAAAACAAAGATCTTCATTACTGTACACTGTACTTTTTGAAATAAGCTAGTTCTGTTCTCGGAATGAGTTGAATTCCCACGAAGATGGTTGAGTGCAGGAAGTTGATACTTTCCTGGTTTGTGGAATCTACCAAGATGTACAAATTAGTAGATTCTTTTCATTTCTAAAGTAGTTTGCTTAGAAAACAAAGATCTTCATTACTGTACACTGTACTTTTTGAAATAAGCTAGTTCTGTTCTCGGAATGAGTTGAATTCCCACGAAGATGGTTGAGTGCAGGAAGTTGATACTTTCCTGGTTTGTGGAATCTACCAAGATGTACAAATTAGTAGATTCTTTTCATTTCTAAAGTAGTTTGCTTAGAAAACAAAGATCTTCATTGTCAAACACTGTACAGTGTGAAATAAGCTAGCTCTGTTCTTGGAATGACTTGCTTTCCTACGAAGATGGTTGAGTGCAGCAAGATCAAACTTTCCTGGTTTGGTTAATCTAACAGGATGTACAACTTATTAGATTCGCTTCATTTTTAAATTAGTTTGCTAAGAAAACAAAGATCTTCGTTTCTGAAATCTATGCTGTGTGAAATAAGCTTGTTCTATTCTCAGAATATGTTGCTTTACTATGAAGACTGTTGAGTGCAGCAAGTTGATACTTTACTGATTTGTGTAATCTATCAAGATGTACATCTTAGTAGATTCGCTTCATTTCTAAAGTAGTTTGCTTAGGAAGCAAAGGCTTCATTGTAGAACACTGTACTGTGTGAAATAACCTAGTTCTGTTCTTGGAATGAGTTGCTTTCCCATGAAGATGGTTGACTGAGGTTAGTTGATACTTTCCTGGTTTTTATAATCTCATAAGATATACAACTTACTAGATTCTTTTCATTTCTAAAGTAGTTTGCTTAGAAAACAAATGTCTTCATTGCCAAACACCGTACCATATGAAATAAGCTGGTTCGGTTCTCGGAATGAGTTGCTTTCCCATGAAGACGGTTGAGTGTAGCAAGTTGATACTTTCCTGTTTTGTGTAATCTAACAAGATGTACAGCTTAGTAGATTCGTTTCATTATTAAAGTACTTTTCTTAGAAAACAAAGGTCTTCATTGCCGAACACTGTACAGTGTGAAATAAGCTAGTTCTGTTCTAGGAATGAGTTGCTTTCCCATGAAGCCGGTAGAGTGCTTCAAGTTAATACTTTCCTCGTTTGTGTAATCTAAAAAGATGTACAACTTAGTAGATTCATTTCATTTCTAAAGAGTTTACTTAGAAAACAAAGATCTTCATTGCTGAACATTGTACAGTGTGAAATAAGCAAGTTCTGTTCTTTGAATGAGTTTCTTTCTACGAAGACGGTTGAGTGTAGCAAGATCAAATGTTCCTGCTTTGTGTAATCGAACAAGATTCACAATTTAGTAGATTCATTTCATTTCTAAAGTACTTAGGTTAAAAAACAAGATCTTCTTTGCCGATAACTGTACTGTGTGAAATAAGCTAGTTCTGTTCTCAGAATGAGTTGTTTATAACGAAGACTGTTGAGTGCAGCAAGTTGATACTTTCCTAATTTGTGTAATCTAACAAGATGTACAACTTAGTTTATTCGTTTCATTTTAAAGTAGTTTGCTTAGAAAACAAAGGTCTTTTTTGCCGAACATTGAACAGTGTGAAATAAGCTAGTTTTGTTCTCGGAATAAGTTGCTTTCCCACATAGACTGTTGAGCGCAGCAAGTTGATACTTTCCTGGCTTGTGTAATCTAACAAGATGTACAACTTAGTAGATTCGTTTGATTTCTAAAGTAGTTTGCTTAGAAAACAAAGGTCTTCATTGCTGAACACTGTACTGTGTGAAATAAGCTAGTTCTGTTCTCGGAATGAGTTGCTTTCCCACGAAGATGGTTGAGTGCAGGAAGTTGATACTTTCCTGGATTGTGTAATCTAACAAGGTATACAGCTTAGTAGATTCTTTTCATTTCTAAAGTAGTTTGCTTAGAAAACAAAGATCTTCATTGCCAAACACTGTACTTTGTGAAATAAGCCAAACTTTGAAGTGTGAAATAAGGTAGTTCTTTTCTTGGAATTACATGCTTTCCTACGAGGGCAGTTGAGGGCAGCAAGATCAAACTATCCTCGTTTGTGTGATCAAACAAGATGTACAAGTTAATAGATTCTTTTCATATCTAAAGTAGTTTGCTGAGAAAACAAAGGTCTTCATTGGCGAACACTGTACTATGTGAAATAAGCTAGTTTTTTTCTCAGAATGAGTTGCTTTCCCATGAAGACGGTTGAGTGCAGCGAGTTGATACTTTCCTGGATTGTGTATTCTAAAAGTTTGGATAACTTAGTAGATTCGTTTCATTTCTAAAGTAGTTTGCTTAGAAAACAAAGATCCTCATTGCCGAACATTGTACATTGTGAAATAAGCCAGCTGTTTTCGGAATGAGATGCTTTCCTACGAAGATGGTTGAGTGCAGCAAGATTAAACTTTCCTGGATTGTGTAATCTAACAAGATGAACAGTTTAGTAGATTCGTTTCATTTCTAAAGTAGTTTGCTTAGAAAACAAAGGTCTTCATTGCCAAACACTGTACTTTGTGGAATAAGCTAGTTCTATTCTCGGAATGAGTTGCTTTCCCACGAAGACGGTTGAGTGCAGCAAGATCAAACTGTCCTGGATTGTGTAATCTAACAAGATGTACAACTTAGTAGATTCATTTCATATCTAAAGTAGTTTAATTAGAAAACAAAGATCTTCATTGCCGAACACTGTACTGTGTGAAATAAGCTATTTCTGTTTTCAGAATGAGTTGCTTTCCTACGAAGACGGTTGAGTGAAGGAAGATCAAACTTTCCGTGTTTGTGTAATCTAACAAGATATTCGATGTAGTAGATTCCTTTCATTTCAAAAGTAGTTTGCTGAAAAAACAACGATCTTCATTGCCGAAAACTGTACTGTGTGAAATAAGCTAGTTCTGTTCTCAGTATGAGTTGCTTTACTATGAAGACGGTTGAGTGCAGCAAGTTGAAACTTTCCTGGTTTGTGTATTCTAACAAGATGTATAACCTAGTAGATTCATTTCATTTCATTTCATTTCAAGTAGTTTTCTGAGAAAACAAAGATCTTCATTGCTGAACACTTTACTGTGTGAAATAAGCTAGTTCTGTTCTAGGAATGGTTGCTTTCCAATGAAGATGGGTGAGTGCGGGAAGTTGACACTTTCCTGGTTTGTGTAATCTAAAACGACGTACAACTTAGTAGATTCTTTTAATTTCTAAAGTAGTTTGCTTAGAAAACAAAGATCTTCATTGCCGAAAACTGTACTGTGTGAAATAAGCTAGTTCTGTTCTCAGAATGAGTTGCTTTGTCACAAAGATGGTTGACTGAATGGACGTTGATATTTTCCTGGATTGTGTAACCTAAAAAGATGTACAACTTAGTAGAGTTCGTTTCACTTCTAAAGTAGTTTGCTTAGAAATGAAGGTCTTCATTGCTGAACACTGTACTGTATGAAATAAGCTAGTTCTGTTCTCATAATGACTTGCTTTCTCACAAAGATAGTTGAGTGCAGGAAGTTGATACTTTCCTTGGTTGTGTAATCTAACAAGATGTACAACTTAGTAGATTCGTTTCATTTCTAAAGTAGTTTGCTTAGAAAACAAAGGTTATCATTGCAGAACACGGTACTGTGTGAAATAAGCTAGTTCTGTTCATGAAATGAGATGCTTTCCTGCCGAGACGGTTTAGTGGAGCAAGTCCAAACATTCCTGGAGTATGTAATCTAACAAGATGTACAGCTAATTAGATTCGTTTCATTTATTTCATTTAATTTTTTTATTTTTTTAAATAAATATATATTTTTATTTCTATTATTCTGATTTTACATTCATAGTATTGGTTCCATTGTCCTCCTCCCCGTCCTCCCACTTTCAAAGGGGCCCGAATCAATGGGGAATGTGGATCGTACATTGTGAGTTTGCTCAAGAGTTCTGGTGGATAGGCCCCAGTCTCTGTGCATAATGCCCCAACTTGTGACTCTAACAATCTTTCCGCAACCTCTTCCGCGAATTTCCCTGAGCCACATTGGGGTCATTTTAGTTCTGCTTCCTTGATGAGGTTTTGGGAGCCTCTGTGTCTCTGGATATCTGGCTTAGTTGGAGGTGGATGTTCTCTGTGTTTATCTCCTTAGGCCTTTCTCTGGTGTTGTGATCGCCTTGAGTGCTGTATTCTTGCCCTTCCCTTGCATTGTTCTATGGTTTCAGCTGGTGAGGTGTGGTTAGCTGATCCTCCCTTCAGGTTCCTTGTCCACCTGAAAAGAGATAAGCAAATTCTACAATGGAGAGAGAAGTTAGTACTAGATAGAAGGGATAACCATATATGTTTTGGAGGGAATTTTATATGCATTGGCTCTCTTCTAGCCCACATTTGGTGGCCTCTAGATCTTGGAGACTGAGCTCATTTTTTCTACATGGCTTTGACTTATTTCCCAGTTCCAGCAATGAGTTCCATTCCACTGAATGGATTTATTAGCCAAATCAAGAGCAGTTGGTTACCCACCATGGCTGTTTGCCACTACTGCACTTGTATGAGCATTACATCAGATTGTTCCCTGCTGGGTATCTTAGACTGCAAGTTGTTTGGACCAATGTCAGACATTTTACCCCAGTTGCTAGTGTAGCACCCTCTGGTACTAGACTAGCTAACTGTCTGGGGACTGACCTTCTTCCATATTCTGGCCAGGTCTCTTTCTGTGTTTGGTCTCACACATGTATGCTGTCTTCGACAGCAGGGTCTTACCATTAGGCTTTGGTGGGTCACCAAGTACTCTGACCGAAGTCTGTCTTTTTGGGGGAACCTTCTAGGTGTTTCAGATCAACAGCTCATTGTGGAAGTTAACCCCCTGCTGGCAGTGGGAGTTATAAGTCTGCACCTAGGAAGGTGAGGGAAGAAAAAGATATATAATGTAAAAGAGAAAGTGAGTATAGAGAGGAGAGGAAGAGAGAGGTGGGAGGGAGGGAGAGAGAGAGAAGAGAAAGAGAAGCAGGACAAGATTAAAGTTGGCCTTCATCATGATTTCTCCAGGTTCCTGTGGTTCGAGTATTCCCTCTGTAGGCCTGCTGAAGGATCACTGTTTTAGCCTGTTGTTCAGAGTAAAGGGTTTTGTAGTATTTTTCCCTTTTAGGTCCCAATTTGTATCCCCCCTTGTCCTCCCTCCAACCCTCTCATTTCCTCCCACCTTTAGCCTCCCTCCATCCCACCCTCCTTCTTGTCTCGTCCTCAGAGTGTTTATTAGGTTTGGCCACATGTCACGTGGAATTCGGTTAGGGGTGACAGATAAATGAGACCATGTGACGATTATCTTTTTGTGCCTGGGTGAGGTCACTGAGGATGATCTGTTCCATGTTTGACCATTTTTTTCAAATTTCCTTATTTCATCTTTCCTTACTGCTACGTAGAATTCCATAGTATAGATATCCCACATGTTTGTTATCCATTCATCTAGTGATGGACACCTGGGTTGATTCCAGCTCTTTGCTATTATGAATTGAGCATCTATAAACATGGTTGAGGAAGTGTCTCTGATCTGAGGCTTGGGGCCTTTAGGGTAAATGCCCAATAAGGGAATAACTGGATCCATTGGTAAGTCTATGGTCATCCTTTGCAATAGTCTCCATATAGCTGTCCATAGTGGTTGAACCATTTTACATTCCCACCAACAGTGAAGACTTGTTCCTATTTCTCCGCAGCCTTGCCAGCATTTGTTTTCATTGTTTTTCTTAATGTTAGCCATCCTTACTGTGGTAAGGTGGAATCTCATAGTTGTTTTAATTTGCATTTCCGTGATGATTAGGGATGTTGAACATTTTCTTAAATGTGTGTTTGCTATTTGTATTTCTTCCTCTGAGAACTCCCTGTGCAGTTCTCTGCCCCACTTTGTGAGTGGGTTGTTTGGTGATTTATTGTTTAGGTTTTGGAGTTCTTTGTAGATTCTAGAAATTAGGCCTTTGTCAGTTGTCTAGCTGGTGAAAATTTTCTCCCATTCTGTGGGTATTCTGCTGGCTTTGGTTATAATATTTTTGTCAGTGAAAAAGCTTTTCAGCTTCATGAGATCCCAATGGTTGAGTGATTGTTTAATTTCCTGAGCTGCTGAGGTTTTGTTCAGGAAATCTTTTCCCACTCCTATATCGTGGAAGGTTCCTCCTATTTTTTTCCAGTAGTAGCAGAGTTTCTGCTTTTATATTAAGGTCTTTTATCCATTTGGACTTAATTTTTGTGCATGGAGAGATGTGTGGGTCGAGTTTCATTTTCCTACATATGGTTGTCCAGTTTGTCCAGCACCATTTGTTGAAGATGCTGTCCTTTTTCCATTCTACATTGCTAGGGCCTTTGTCAAATATCAAATAGCTGTAGTTTCTTGACCCAACGTCTGGGTCTTCAATTCTGTTCCATTGCTCTATATTCCTGTTTTTGTGCCAGTACCAGGTTGTTTTTATTACAATGGCTTAGTAGTATAACTTTAGATAAGGTATGGTGATGCCTCCAGAGGTGTTTCTTTTGCTGAGGGTGAGCTTGGATATCCCAGGCCTTCTGCCTTTCCATATGAATTTTGAGATACTTTTTTCTATCTCATTGAAGAAGGAAGTTGGGATTTTTATTGGCATTGCATTGAATCTGTAAAGTGCTTTTGGTAAAATTGCCATTTTCACAATGTTAATTCTACCAATCCAGGAGCATGGGATGTCTTTCCATTTTTGTAGGACCTCCTCAATTTCTTTTTTGAGAGTTTTTATGTTTCATTGTATAAGTCTTTCACTTCCTTAGTTAATGTTATTCCAAGGTATTTTATTTTCTTTGTTGCAATTGAAAATGGGACGATGTTAGTTATTTCTTTTTCTGTCTCTTTGTCCTTTGCATACAAAAAGGCTACTGATTTCTGTGCATTGATTTTGTATCCTGCTACTTTGCTGAAGGTGCTAATCACCTTTAAGAGTTTTGGGGCACGCTCCTCCCTGCAATGTGAAGCCGGGTTGATGTGAGTGGATCCACATGGTGCGGGGCTGGAGAATAAAGAGTGTGGAGTTGAAAAAAAAGAGTTTTGGGATGGAAGTTCTCGGGTCACTTATGTATAGAATCATGTCATCTGTGAATAGGGCTAACTTAACTTCTTCCTTTCCAATTTGTATCCCTTTGATTTATTTCTCCTGTCTTATTGCTTGAGCTAATACTTCTAGCACTATGTTGAAGAGCAGAGGTGATAGTGGACACCCCTGCCTTGTTCCTGACCTCAATGGGAATTCCTTCAGTCTCTCCCCATTAAGAATTACTTGGGCTTTAGGTGCTTTATATATAGGCTTTATTCATTTATAATATAGTTTGCTTAGAAAACAAAGATCTTCATTGCCGAAAACTGTACTATGTGAAATAAGCTAAATTTGTTCTCGGAATGAGTTGCATTCCTATGAAGACGATTGAGTGCAGCAAGATCAAACTTTCCTTGTTTGTGTAATCTAACACAATGTACAACTTAGTAGATTCGTTTAATTTCTAAAGTAGTTTGCTTAGAAAACAAATATCTTCATTACCGAAAACTGTACTGGGTGAAATGAGATAGTTCTGTTTTCGGAAAGAGGTGCCTTCCCACGAAGACGGTTCAGTGAGGCAAGTTGATACTTTCCAGGTTTGTGTAAAGTAGCAAGATGTACAACTTAGTCGATTTGTTTCATTTCTAAAGCAGAATGCTTAGAAAACAAAGATCTTCATTGCTGAACATGTACAATGTGAAATAAGCTAGTTCCGTTCTTTGAATGAGTTGCTATCCCACAAAGAAGGTTGAGTGCAGTAAGTTGATACTTTCCTGGATTATGTAATGTAAATATATGTACAACTTAGTACACTCGTTTCATTTCTAAAGTAGTTTGCTATAAAAACAAACATCTTCATTGCCAAACACTGTACTGTGTGAAATAAGCTAGTTCTGTTCTCGAATTGACTTGCTTTCCTATGAAGACTATTGAGTGCGGCAAGATCAAACTTTCCTGGTTTGTATAATCTAACAAGATGTACAACTTAGTAGATTCGTTTCATTTCAAAAGTAGTTTCATTAGAAAACAAAGATCATCATTACCGAAAACTGTACTGTATGAAATAAGTTAGTTATGTTCTCGGATTGAGTTGCTTTCCCATGAAGACGGCTCAGTGCAGCAAGATCAAACTTTCCTGATTTGTGTAATCTAATAAGACGTACACTGTACAGTGTGAATTAAGCTAGTTCTGTTCTTGGAATGAGTTGCGTTCCCACCAAGACGGATGAGGGCAGCAAGTTGATACTTTCCTGGTTTGTGTAATCTAACAAGATGTACAACTTAGTAGATTCGTTTCATTCCTAAAGTAGTTTGCTTAGAAAACAAAGGTCTTCATTGTTGAACACTGTACTGAGTGACATAAGCTAGTTCTGGTCTCGGAATGAGTTGCTTTACTACGAAGATGGTTGAGTGCAGCAAGTTGATACTTTCCTGGTTTCTAAAATAGAACAAGATATACAACTTAATAGATTCATTTCATTTCTAAGGTAGTTTGCTTAGAAAAGAAAGATCTTCATTACCGAACACTGTGCAGTGTCAAATAAAATAGTTTTGTTCTAGGAATGAGATGCTTTCCTACAAAGACGGCTGAGTGCAGCAAGATCAAACGTTCCTGGTTTGTGTACTCTAACAATATGTACAACTTAGTAGATTCGCTTCATTTCTGAAGTAGTTTGGTTAGAAAACAAAGATCTTTAACGCCGAACACTGTACAGTGTGAAATAAGCCAGTCGTGTTCTCGAAATGTGATGTTTTCCTACGAAGACGGTTGAGTGCAGCAAGATCAAACTTTCCTGGCTTGTGTAATTTAACAAGATGTACAACTTAGTGGATTCAGTTTATTTCTAAAGGTTTTTTCTTAGAAAACAAAGATCTTCATTGCAGAACACTGTACTGTGTGAAATAAGCTAGTTCTGTTCTTGAATTAGTTGCTTTCCCATGAAGACGGTTGAGGGAAGCAAGTTAATACTTTCCTGGTTTGTGTAATCTAACAAGATGTACAACTTAGTAGATTCGTTTCATTTCTACAGTAGTTTACTTAAAAACAAATATCTTCATTGCTCAAGAATGTACTGTGTGAAATAATCTACTTCTGTTTGTGGAATGAGATGCTTTGCTACGAAGACGGTTGAGTGCAGAAAGATCAAACTTTCCTGCTTTGTGTAGTCTAACAAGATGTACAATTTAGAAGATTCCTTTCATATCTAAAGTACTTTTCTTAGAAAACAAAGATCATCATTTCCGAAAACTGTACAGTGTGAAATAAGATAGTTCTGTTCTCTGAATGTGTTGCTTTCCTATGAAGACGGTTCACTGCAGCAAGTTGAAACTTTCCTGTATTGTGTAATCTAAGAAGATGTACAAAGTAGTAGATTCGTTTCATTTGTAAAGTACTTTGTTTAGAAAACAAAGATCTTCATTGCAAAACACTCTACTTTGTGAAATAAGCTAGTTCTGTTCTCGCAATGAGTTGCTTTCCAAGATGGTTGAAGCAGCAAGTTGATACTTTCCTGGTTTGTGTAATCTAACAACATATACAACTTAGCACATTCGGTTCATTTTTAAAGTAGTTTGCTTAGAAAAGAAAGATCTTCATTGCCAAACACTGTACACTGAGAAATGAGCTAGTTCTCTTCTCAGAATGAGATGCGTTCCTACGAAGACGATTGAGTGCAGTAAGTTCAAACTTTCCGGGTTTGTGTAATCCAGCAAGATGTACAACTTAGTAGATTCGTTTCATTTCTAAAGTCTTTTGCTTAGAAAACAAAAACCTTCATTGCGGAACACTGTACTGTGTGAAATAAGCTAGTTCTGTTCTCTCAATGAGTTGCTTTACTACGAAGATGGTTGAGTGCAGCAAGTTGATACTTTCTGGTTTGTGTAATCTAAGAAGATGTACAGCTTAATAAATTCCTTTCAATTGTAAAGTACTTTGCTTAGAAAACAAAGATCTTCATTGCCAAACACTGTACTTTGTGAAGTAAGCTAGTTCTGTTCTTGGAATGAGTTGCTTGCCCACGAAACGGTTGAGTGCAGCAAGTTGATACTTCCCGGTTTTTGTAATCTTACAAGATGTACAACTTAGTACATTCGTTTCATTTCTAAAGTAGTTTTCTTAGAAAAGAAAGATCTTCATTGCAGAACACTGTACTGTGTGAAATAAGCTAGTTCTGTTCTTGGAATGAGATGCTTTTCTACGAAGACGGTTGAGTGCAACATATCAAACATTACTGGTTTGTGTAATATAACCTGATGTACAACTTAGTAGATTCGCTTCATTTCTAAAGTAGTTTGCTTAGACAACAACGATCTTCATTGCCAAGAACTGTACTGTGTGAAATAAGCTACTTCTGTTCGTGGAATGAGTTGATTTCCCACGAAGACGGTTGAGAGCACCAAGTTGATACTTTCCTGGTTTGTGTAATCTAACAAGATGTACAGCTTAGTGGATTCGTTTCATTTCTAAAGTAGTATGCTTAGAAAACAAAGATTTTCATTGTCAAACACTGTACTGTGTGAAATAAGCAAGTTCCATTCTCGGAATGAGTTGCTTTCCCAAGAAGATGATTGAGTGCAGCAAGTTGATACTTTCACGGTTTGTGTAATCTAAGAAGATGTACAACTTAGTAGATTCATTTCATTTCTAAAGTAGTTTTCTTAGAAGACAAAGACCTTCATTTACGAACAGTGTACCATGTGAAATAAGCTACGTCTGTTCTCGGAATGAGTTGCTTTCCTATGAAGATGGTTGAGTGTAGCAAGTTGAAACTTTCCTGGATTGTCTAATCTAACAATATGTACAACTTAGTATATTTGATTCTTTTCTGAAGTAATTTGCTTTGAAAACAAGTTCTTCATCGCCGAAAAAAGTAGTGTGTGAAATAAGTTATTTCTTTTCTCGGAATGAGTTGCTTTACTACAAAGACAGTTGAGTGCAGCAAGTTGATACTTTCCTGGTTGTGCAATCTAACAGGATGTACAACTTAGTTGATTAGTTTCATTTCTAAAGTAGTTTGCTTAGAAAACAAGTTCTTCATTGTCGAACACTGTACTGTGTGAAATAATCTAGTTCTGTTCACGGAATGAGTGCTTTCCTACGAAGACGGTTGAGTGCAGCAAGATCAAACTATCACGGTTTGTGTAATCAAACAAGATGTACAAGTTAGTAGATTCGTTTTATATCTAAAGTAGTTTGCTGAGAAAACAAAGGTCTTCATTGCCAAATACTGTACTGTGTGAAATAAACTAGTTCTGTTCTCGGAGTGAGTTGTTTTCCAATGAAGATGGTTGAGTGCGGGAAGTTGACACTTTCCTGGTTTGTGTAATCTAAAACAACGCAGAACTTAGTAGATTCTTTTAATTTCTAAAGGAGTTTGCTTAAAAAACAAAGATCTTCATTTCCGAACGCTGTACCATGTGAAATAAGCTACTTCGGTTCTCGGAATGAGTTGCTTTCCTACGAAGATGGTTGAGTGCAGCAAGTTTAAACTTTCCTGGATTGGGTAAGCTAGCAAGGTGTACAATTTAGTAGATTCATTTCATTTCTAAAGTAGTTTGCTTAGAAAAGAAAGCTCTTCATTTCTGAACACTGTACTATGTGAAATAAGGTCGTTCTGTTGTCTGAATGAGTTACTTTCCCAAGAAGACGATTGAGTGCAGGAAGTTGATACTTTCCTGGATTGTGTAATGTAACAAGATGTAGAGCTTCGTAGATTCGTTTCAATTCTAAAGTAGTTTGCTTAGAAAACAAGGTCTTCATTGCCGAATACTGTACTTTGTGAAATACGATAGTTCTCTTCTGGGAATGAGTTGCTTTCCCACGAAGACGGTTAAGTGCAGCAAGTTGATACTTTCCTGGTTTGTGTAATCTAACAAGATGTACAACTTAGTAGGTTCGTTTCATTTCCAAAGTAGTTTGCTTAAAAAAAGAAAGATCTTCATTGCTGAAAACTGTACTGTGTGTAATAAGATGGTTGAGTGCAGCAAGTTGACACTTTCCTGTTTTGTGTAATTGAACAAGCTGTACAACTTACTAGATTTGTTTCATATTTAACGTAGTTTGCATAGAAAACAAAGTTCTTCATTTCCAAACACTGTACTGTGCGAAATAAGCTACTTCTGTTCTCGGAATGAGTTGCTTTCCCAAGAGGATGGTTGAGTGCAGGAAGTTGATACTTTCCTGGATGGTGTAATGTAACAAGATGTACAACTTAGTATATTCGTTTCATTTCTAAAGTAGCTTGCTTAGAAAACAAAGATCTTCATGGCCAAAAACTCTACTTTGTGTAATAAGGTAGTTCTGTTCTTGTAATGAATTGCTTTGCCACAAAGACGGTTCAGTGCAGCAATTTGATACATTCCTGGTTTGTGTAATCTAAGAAGATGTACAGCTTAGTAGATTCGTTTCATTACTAAAGTAGTTTGCTTAGAAAACAAAGATCTTCATTGCCGAACACTGTACAGTGTGAAATAAGCTAGTTCTGTTCTCGGAATGAGATGCTTCCCTGTGAAGACAGTTGGGTGCAGCAAGGTCCAACTTTCCTGGTTTGTGTTATCTGACAACATGCACAACTTAGTAGATTCGTTTCATTTCTAAAGTAGTTTGCTTAGAAAACAAAGATCTTCATTTCCAAAAATTATACTGTGTGAAATAAGCTAGTTCTGTTCTCGGAATGAGTTGCTTTTCTACGAAGACGGTTGAGTACGGGAATATGATACTTTCCTGGTTTGTGTAATCTGAAAAGACGTACATCTTAGTAGAATCGTTTCATTTCTCAAGTTCTTTGCTTAGAAAACAAAGGTCTTCATTGTCGAACACTCTACTGTGTGAAAGAAGCTAGTTCTTTTCTCGGAAAGAGTTGCTTTCCCATGAAGATGGTTGATTGTTGGAAATTGATACTTTCCTGGTTTTTGTAATCTGAAAAGATGTACAACTTAGTATATTCATTTCATTTCTAAAGTAGTTTGCTTAGAAAACAAAGGTCTCCATTCCCGAACACTGTACTGTGTGAAATAAGATCGTTCTATTCTCGTAATGAGTTACTTCCCAACGAAGATGGTTGAGTGCAGGAAGTTGATACTTTCCTGGATTGTGTAATCTAACAAGTTGTACAGCTTCGTAGATTCGTTTCAATTCTAAAGTTGTTTGCTTAGAAAGGAAAGATCTTCTCCAAACACTTTACTTTATGAAACAAGCTAGTTCTGTTTTTGGACTGAATTGCTTTCTCATGAAGACTATTCAGTGCAGCAAGTTGATACTTTCCTGGTTTGTGTAATTTAACAAGAAGTACAACTTAGCAGATTCGTTCCATTTCTAAAGTACTTTCCTTTGAAAACAAAGTTCTTCATTTCCAAACACTGTACTATGTGAAATAAGCTAGTTCTGTTCTTAGATTGAGTTGCTTTCCCACAAGGAATGTTGACTGCAGGAAGTTGATACTTTCCTGGATTGTAGTAGATTCATTTCATTTCTATATTAGTTTGCTCAGAAAACAAAGATCTTTTCCAAACACTGTACTTTGTGAAATAAGCTAGTTCTGTTCTTGGAATGAGTTGCTTGCCAACGAAGTTGGTTCAGGGCAGCAAGTTGATACTTTCTTGTTTTGTGTAATCCAACAAGATGTACAACTTAGTAGATTCGTTTCATTTGTAACGTGGTTTCCGTAGAAAACAAAGATCTTCATTGCCGAAAACTGTACAGTGTGAAATAAGGTAGTTCTGTTCTTGGAATGAGTTGCTTTCCAATGAAGACGGTTGAGTGCACCATGTTGATACCTTCCTGCTTTGTGTAATTTAACAAGATGTACAACTTAGTAGATTCATTACATTTCTAAAGTAGTTTGCTTAAAAAACAAAGATATTCATTGCCAAAAACTGTACTGTGTGAAACAAGTTAGTTCTGTTCTCGGAATGTGTTGCTTTACTACGAAGATGGTTGAGTGCAGCAAGTTCATACTTTCCTGGTTTGAGTAATCTAAGAAGATGTACAACTTAGTAGATTCGTTTTATTTCTAAAGTGGTTTGCTTAGAAAAAAGGTCTTCATTGCCAAACACTGTACTGTGTGAAATAAGCAAGTTCTGTTCTTGGAAATAGTTGCTTTCCCATGAGGACAGTTGGGTGCAGCAAGTTGATACTTTCCTAGTTTGTGAAATCTAAGAAGATGTACAATTTAGTAGATCCGTCACATATCCAAAGTAGTTTGCTTAAAATAAGAAAGATCTTCATTGCCAAAAACTGTACTGTATGAAACAAGCTAGTTCTGTTCTCAGATTGTGTTGCTTTACTAGGAAGAGGGTTGAGTGTAGCAAGTTGGTACTTTCCAGTTATGTGTAATCTAACAAGGTGTACAACTTAGTCGATTCGTTATATTTCTAAAGTAGTTTGCTTAGACAACAAAGATCTTCATTGCAGAAAACTGTACTGTGGGAATTAAGCTACTTCTGTTCTCAGAATGAGTTCTGTTCTTGGAATGAGTTCCTTTCCCATGAAGACTGTTCAGGGCAGCAAGTTGATACTTTCCTGGTTTGTGTAATCTAACAAGAAATACAACTTAGTAGATTCCTTTCATTTGTAGAGTAGTTTCCTTAGAAAACAAAGATGTTCATTGCCGAACACTGTACAGTGCGAAATAAGCTAGCTCTGTTCTCGGAATGACAGGCTTTCCTACAAAGATGGTTGAGTGCAGCAAGATCAAACTTTCATGGTTTGTGTAATCTAACAAGATGTACAAAGTAGTAGATTCGTTTTATTCCTAAAGTAGTTTGCTTAGGAAACAAATGTCTTCATTGCCGAATACTGTACTGTGTAAAATAAGCTAGTTCTGTTCTCAGAATGTGTTGCTTTCCCACGAAGATGGTTGATTGCAGTAAATTGATACTTTCCTGTATTGTGTAATCTAACAAGATGTACAATTTAGTACATTCGTTTCATTTCTAAAGTAGTTTGCTTAGAAAACTAAGATCCTTATTTCCGAAAACTGTTTGTGTGAAATAACCTGGTACGGTTCTCGGAATGAGTTGCTTTCCCACAAAGATGGTTGAGTGCAGCAAGTTGATACTTTCGTGGATTGTGTAATCTAACAAGATGTAAAACTTAGTAGATTCGTTTAATTTCTAAAGTAGTTCGCTTAGAAAACGAAGGACTTCATTGCCGAACATAGTATTGTGTGAAATAAGCTAGTTCTATTCTTGGAAGGAGTTGCTTTCCCACAATGAATAATGCCTGCAGGATGTTGATACTTTATTGGTTTGTGTAATCTACCAAGATGTACAACTTGGTAGATTCATTTCATTTCTAAACTCGTTTGCTGAGAAAACAAAGATTTTCTTTTCTGAACACAATACTTTGTTAAATAAGCTAGTTCTATTCTCAGAATGAGTTGTTTTCCCACGAAGACGATTGAGTGCAGCAAGTTGATAGTTTCCTGGTTTGTGTAATCTAACAAGATGTACAACTTAGTAGATTCTTTTCATTTATAAAATAGTTTGCTTAGAAAGAAAAGATCTTCATTGCTGAACGTTGTACAGTGTGAAATAAGCTAGTTCTGTTCTTGGAATGAGATGCTTTCCCACGAAGATGATTGAGGACAGGAAGTTGATACTGTCCCGGTTTGTGTAATCGAACAAGATGTACAACTTAGTAGATTCATTTCATTTATATAGTAGTTAGCTTAGAAAACAAAGGTCTACATTGCCGAACACTGTACTTAGTGAATAAGCTAGTTCTGTTCTCGGAATGAGTTGCTTTCCCACGAAGACGGTGGAGTGCAGCAACTTGATAGTTTTCGGGCTTGTGCAATCTAAGAAGATGTATAACTTAGTAGATTCGTTTCATATCCAAAGTAGTTCGCTTAAAATAAGAAATAAATTCATTGCCCAAAACTGTACTGTGTGAAATAAGCGAGTTATGTTCTCGGAATGACAGGCATTCCTATGAAGATGGTTGAGTGCCGCAAGATCAAACTTTCATGGTTTGTGTAATCAAACACGATATACAAATTAGTAGATTCTTTTCATTTCTAAAGTAGTTTGCTTAGAAAACAAGGTCTTCATTGAAGAACGTTGTACAGTGTGAAATAAGCTAGTTCTGTTCTCGGAATGAGTTGCTTTCCCACGATGATGGTTGAGTGCAGGAAGTTGATACTTTCCTGGATTGTGTAATCTAACAAGATATACAACTTAGTAGATTCGTTTCATTTCTAAAGTAGTTTGCTTAAAAAACAGAGATCTTCATTGCCGATATCTGTACTGTGCGAAATAAGCTAGTTCTGTTCTCGAAACGAGTTCCTTTTCTACGAAGATGGTTGAGTGCAGCAAGTTGAAACTTTCTCGGATTGTGTAATCTAAAAAGGTGTACAACTTAGTAGATTCGTTTCATTTCTAAAGTAGTTTGCTTAGAAAACTAAGATCTTCATTTCTGAAAACTACTCTTTGCAATAATGTGCTTGGCTTCTCAGAATGAGTTGCTTTCCCACGAAGACGGTTGAGTGCAGCAAGTTGATACTTTACTGGATTGTGTAATCTAACAAGATGTACAACTTAGTAGATTCTTTTAATTTCTAAAGCAGTTTGCTTAGAAAACAAACGTCTTCATTGCCGAATACTGTACTTTGTGAAATAAGCTAGTTCTTGTCTGGGAATGAGTTGCTTTCCCACGAAGACAGTTGAGTGCAGCAAGTTGGTACTTTCCAGGTATGTGTAATCTAACAAGATGTACAATGTGGCATATTCATTTAATTTCTAAAGTAGTTTACTTAGAAAACAAAAGTCTTCATTGCCAAACACTGTACTTTGTGAAATAAGCCATATCTGTCTAGGAAAGAGTTGCCTTCGCACAAAGACGGTTGAGTGCAGTTAGTTGATAATATCCTAGTTTGTGTAATCGAACAAGATGTACAACTTGGTAAATTCATTTCCTTTGTAAAGTAGTTTACTTAGAAAACAAATATCTGCCGGGCATGGTGGCGCACACCTTTAATCCCAGCACTCGGAAGGCAGATGTAGGAGGATTGCCGAGAGTTCGAGGCCACCCTGAGACTACATAGTTAATTCCAGGTCTGCCTGGACTAGAGTGAAACTCTACCTCGAAAAACCAAAAAAAGAAAGAAAGAAAGAAAGAAAGAAAGAAAGAAAGAAAGAAAAAGAAAACAAATATCTTCATTGCCAAAAACTGTATTGTGTGAAATAAGCTAGTTCTTTTCTCGGAAAGAGTTTCTATACTATGAAGACGGTTAAGTGCAGCAAGATCAAACTTTCCTGGTTTGTGTAATCTGACATGACGTACAACTTAGTAGATTTGTTTCATTTCCAAAGTAGTTTGCTTAAAAAAAAGATCTTCATTGCCAAAAACTGTAATGTGTGTAATAAGCTAGTTCTCTTCTCGGAATGAATTGGTTTACTATGAAGACGGTTGAGTGTAGCAAGTTGGTACTTTCCAGGTATGTGTAATCTAACAAGATGTACAACTTAGTAGATTCGTTTCATTTCTAAAGCAGTTTGCTGAGGAAATAAAGATCTTCTTTTCCTAACACTGAGCTTTGTGAAATAAGCTAGGTCTATTCTCAGAATGAGTTGCTTTCCCACAAAGACAGTTCAGTGAAGCAAGTTGAAACTTTCCTGGTTTGTTTAATCTAAGAAGATGTACAACTTAGTAGATTCGTTTCATTACTAAAGTAGTTTGCTTAGAAAACAAAGATCTTCATTACAGAACACTGTACAGTGTGATATGAGCTACTTCCGTTCTTGGAATGAATTGCTTTCCCACGAAGAAGGTTTACTGCAGGAAGTTGATGCTTTCCTAGATTGTGTAATGTAAAAATATGTAAAACTTAGTAGATTCGTTTCAATTGTATAGTAGTTTGCTTAGAAAGAAAAGATCTTCATTGCTGAACATTGTACAGTGTGAAATAAGCTAGTTCTGTTCTCGGAATGAGTTGCTTTCCCACCAAGATGGTTGAGTGCAGGAATTTGATACTTTCCTGGATTGTGTAATCTAACAAGATGTGCAGCCTAGTAGATTTGTTTCATTTCTAAAGTAGTTTGCTTAGAAAGAAAATATCTTCATTGCCGTACACTGTACTACAAGAAATAAGTTCGTTCTATTCTCGGAATCAGTTGCATTCCCACAAAGATGATTGAGTGTAGGAAGTTGAAACTTTCCTAGATTGTTTAATGTAAAAATATGTAAAACTTAGTAGATTCTTATCTAAAGTAGTTTGCTGAGAAAACAAAGATCTTCTTTTCTTAACAGTGTACTTTGTGAAATAAGCTAGTTCTGTTCTTGGAATGAGTTGCTTTCCCACGAAGCTGGTTGTGTGCAGGAAGTTGATACTTTCCTGGATTGTGTAATCTAACAAGATGTACAGCTTAGTAGATACGTTTTATTTCTAAAGTAGTCTGCTTAGAAAACAAATATCTTCATTGCCGAACACTGTATTTTGTGAAATAAGCTAGTTCTGTTCTCGGAATCAGTTGCTCACACGAAGAAGTTTGAGTGCATCAAGTTGATACTTTCCTGGTGTAATCTAACAAGAGGTACATCTTAGTAGATTCGTTTAATTTCTAATGCAGTTTGCTTAGAAAACAAAGGTCTTCATTGCCAAACACTCTACTGTGTGAAATAAGCTAGTTCTGGACTCAGAATGAGTTGCTTTCCCATGAAGATGGTTGAGTGCGGGAAGTTGATACTTTCGTGGTTTGTGTAATCTAAAAATATGTACAACTTAGTAGATTCTTTTCATTTCTAAAGTAGTTTGCTTAGAAAACAAAGATCTTCATTTCCGAACACTGTACCGTGTGAAATAAACTGGTTCAGTTCTCGGATTGAGTTGCTTTCCTATGAAGACGGTTGAGTGCAGCAAGTTGAAACTTTCCAGGATTGTGTAATCTAAAACGATGTACAACTTAGTACATTCGTTTCATTTTTAAACTAGTTTGCTTAGAAAACAAAGGTATTCATTGCCGAACATTCTACTGTGTGAAATATGGTCGTTCTGTTCTCGGACTGAGTTACTTTCCCACGAAGATGGTTGAGTGCATGAAGTTGATACTTTCCTGGATTGTGTCATTTAACAAGATGTACATCTTAGTGGATTCATTTCATTCCTAAATTAGTTTGCTGAGAAAACAAAGATCTTCTTTTATGAACACTATACTTTGTTAAATAAGCTAGTTCTGTTCTTGGAATGAGTTGCTTTCCCACGAAGACGGTTCAGGGCAGCAAGTTGATACTTTCTTCGTTTGTGTAATCTAACAAGATGTAAAACTTAGTAGATTCGTTTCATGACTAAAGTAGTTTGCATAGACAACAAAGATCTTCATTGCCGAACACTGTACAGTGTGATATAAGCTCATTCTGTTCTCGGAATGAGATGCTTTCCTACGAAGATGGTTGAGAGCAGCAAGATCAAACTTTCCTGGTTTGTGTAATCTGACAAGATGTACAACTTATTAGATTCCTTTCATTTCTAAAGTAGGTTGTTTAGAAAGCAAAGGTCTTCATTGCAAAACACTGTACTGTGTGAAATAAGTTCTGTTGTCAGAATGAGTTGCTTTCCCATGAAAATGGTTGAGTGAAGGAAGTTGATACTTTCCTGGTTTGTGTAATCTAAAAAGATGTACAGCTTAGTAGATTCTTTTCATTGCTGAATTAGTTTGCTTAGAAAACAAAGGTCTTCATTGCCAAACACTGTACCATGTGAAATAAACTAGTTCGGTTCTCAGAATGAGTTGCTTTACTGTGAAGACGGTGGAGTGCAGCAAGTTGAAACTTTCATGGATTGGGAAATCTAACAAGATGTACAATTTAGTATATCCGTTTCATTTCTAAAGTAGTTTGCTTAGAAAAAAAAGATATTCTTCTCCGAACATTGTACTCTGTGAAATAAGCAAGTTCTGTTCTCTGAATGAGTTGCTTTACTACGAAGGCGATTCAGTGCAGCAAGTTGATACTTTCCTGGTTAGTGAAATCTAACAAGATGTTCAACTTAGTAGATTTGTTTCATTACTAAAGTAGTTTGCATAGAAAGCAAAGATCTTCATTGCCGAACATGTACACTGTGATATAAGCTTATTCTGTGCTTGGAAGGAGATGCTTTCCTACAAAGATGGTTGAGGGCAGTAAGATCAAACTTTCCTGGTTTGTTTAATCTAAGAAGGTGTATAACTTAGTAGATTCGTTTCATTTCTAACGTAGTTTGTTTAGAAAACAACGATCTTCATTGCCAAACCCTATACAGTGTGAAATAAGCTAGTACTGTTCTCGGAATGAGTTGTGTTTGCACGAAGATGGTTGAGTGCAGCAAGTTGATAATTTCATTTATAAAGTAGTTTTCTTAGAAAACAAAGTTCTTCATTGCCGAACACTGTACTGTGGGAAATAAGCTAATTCTGTTCGCAGAATTGGATGCGTTCCTACGAATTCGGTTGAGTGCAGCAAGATCAAACTTTCCCAGTTTGTGTAATCTTACACGATGTACAACTAGTAGATTCGTTTCATTTCTAAAGTAGTTTGCTTAGAAAACAAAGATCTTGATTGCCAAACACAGTACAGCGTGAAATAAGCTAGCTCTGTTCTCGGAATGACATGCTTTCCTACGAAGATGGTTGAGTGCAGCAAGATCAAACTTTCCTAGTTTGTGTAATCTAACAAGATGTATAAATTAGTAGATTCATTTCATTTCCAAAGTAGTTTGCTTTGAAAACAAAGATCTTCTTCTCCGAACACTGTACTTTATGAAATATGCAACTTCTGTTCTCTGAATGAGGTGTTTTACTACAAAGACGGTTCAGTGCAGCAAGTTGATAATTTCCTGGTTTGTGTAATCTAACAAGATGTACAACTTAGTCAATTTGTTTCATTTCTAAAGTAGTTTGCTTAGAAAACAAAGGTCTTCATTGCCGAACATTGTGCTCTGTGAAATAAGCTACTTCTGTTCTCCGAATGAGTTGCTTTCCCACGAAGATGGTTGAGTGCAGGAAGATGATACTTTCCTGGATTGTGTAATCTAACAAGATGTACAACGTAGTAGATTCGTTTCATTTCTAAAGTAGTTTCCTTAGAAAACAACGATCTTCATCGGCGAACACTGTACAGTGTGAAATAAGCTAGTTCTTTTCTCGGAATGAGTTGCTTTCCTACGAAGAGGGTTGAGTGTAGCAAGGTGAAACGTTCATGGTTTGTGTAATCTAACAAGTTGTACAACTTGGTAGATTCGTTTTATTTCTACAGTAGTTTCCTTAAAAAACAAAGATCTTCATTGCCAAAAACTGTAGTGTGTGAAATAAGCTAGTTGTGTTCTCGGAATGAGTTGCTTTCCTACGAAGACGGTTGAGTGCAGGAAGTTGATACTATCCTGGATTGTGTAATCTAACAATATGTACTATTTAGTACATTAGTTTCATTTCTAAATTAGTTTGCTTAGAAAGCAAAGGTCTTCATTTCTGAACACTGTACTGTGTGAAAAAAGCTAGTACTGTTCTCAGAATGAGTTGCTTTCCCACGAAGATGGTTGAGTGCAGGAAGTTGATACTTTCCTGGATTGTGTAATCTAACAAGATGTACAAATTAGTAGATTAGTTTCATTTCTAAAGTAGTTTGCTTAGAAAACAAAGGTCTTCATTGCCGAACAGTGTACTGTGTGAAATAAGCTGGTTCTATTCTCAGAATGAGTTGCTTTCCCATGAAGATGGTTGAGTCCGGGAAGTTGATACTTTCCTGGTTTGTGCAATCTACCAAGATGTACAACTTTGTAGATTCATTTCTTTTCTAAAGTAGTTTGCTGAGCAAGCAAAGATCTTCTTTTCCGAACACTGTACTTTGTGAAATAAGCTAATTCTGTTCTCGGAATGAGTTGCTTTCCCACGAAGATGGTTGAGTGCAGGAAGATAATACTTTCCTGGATTGTGTAATATAACAAGATGTACAACGTAGTGGATTCTTTTCATTTCTAAACTAGTTTGCTTAGAAAACAACGATCTTCATTGCCGAACACTGTACAGTGTGAAATAAGCTAGTTCTGTTGTCGGAATGAGTTGCTTTCCTACGAAGAGTGTTGAGTGTAGCAAGGCGAAACGTTCATGGTTTGTGCAATCTAACAAGTTGTACAACTTGGTAGATTCGTTTCCTTTCTACAGTAGTTTGCTTTAAAAACAAAAATCTTCATTGACAGAAACTGTACTGTGTGAAATAAGCTGGTTCTCTTCTCGGAATGAGTTGCTTTCCTACGAAGACGGTTGAATGCAGCAAGTTAAAACTTTCCTGTATTTTGTAATCTAACAAGTTGCACAACTTAGTAGGCTCGTTTCATTTCTAAACTGGTTTGCTTAGAAAACAAAGGTCTTCATTGCCAAACACTATACTGTGTGAAATAAGCTAGTCCTATTCTTGGAAATAGTTGCTTTGCCATGAAGAAGGTTGAGTGAATAAGTTGATACTTTCCTGGTTTGTGTAATTGGAGAAGATGTACAACTTAGTAGGTTCGTTTCATTTATAAAGTAGTTTTCTTAGAAAACAAAGGTCTTTATTGCCAAACACTGTACTTTGTAATAAGGTAGTTCTATTCTCGGAATGAGTTGCTTTCCCACGAAGACGGTTGAGTGCAGCAAGTTGATACTTTCCTGGTTTGTGTAATATAACACGATGTACAACTTAGTAGATTCATTTCATTTATAAAGTAGTTTTCTTAGAAAACAAAGATCTTCATTGCTGAACACTGTACTGTGTGAAATAAGCTAGTTCTGTTCACGGAATGCGATGCATTCCTGTGAAGTCTGTTGAGTGCAGCAAGACCAAACTTTCCTGGTTTGTGTAATCTAACAACATGTACAACTAGTAGAATCGTTTCATTTCTAAAGTATTTTGCTTAGAAAACAAAGGTCTTCAGTGCCGAACACTGTACTGTGTGAAATAAGCTAGTTCCGTTCTTGGGATGTTTTTCTTTCCCAAGAAGAAGGTGGAGTGCAGGAAGTTGATACTTTCCTGGATTGTGTAATGTAAAAATATGTACAACTAGTAGATTCGTTTTGTTTCTAAAGTAGCTTGCTGAGAAAACAAAGATCTTCATTGACAAACACTGTACTTTTTGAAATAAGCTAGTTCTGTTCTCAGAATGAGTTGCTTCCCACAAATGCGGTTCAGTGCAGCAAGTTGATACTTTTTTGGTTTGTGTAATCTAACACTGTACTTTGTGTAATAAGGTAGTTCTGTTCTTGGAATGAGTTGCTTTGCCACGAAGATGGTTGAGTGAGCAAATTGATACTTTCTTCGTTTGTGTAATCTAACAAGATGTACAGCTTCGTAGATTCATTTCATTTCTAAAGTAGTTCACTTAGAAAACAAAGATCTTCTTCTCCAAACACTGTACTTTATGAAATAAGCTAGTTCTGTTCTCGGAATGAGTTGTTTTCCCACGAAGACGGTTCAGTGCAGCAAGTTGATATGATCCTCCTTTGTGTAATCTAACAAGATATACAACTGAGTAGATTCGTTTCATTTCTAAAGTAGTTTGCTTATAAAGAAAAGATCTTCATTGCCAAACATTGTACGGTGTGAAATACTCTACTTCTGTTCTCAGAATGAGTTGACTTCCCACGAATATGGATGAGTGCAGCAAGTTGATACTTTCCTGGTTTGTGTAATCTAACCAGATGTACAACTTAGTGGATTTGTTTCATTTATAAAGTATTTTGCTTAGAAAACAAAGGTCTTCATTGCCAAATACTGTACTGTTTAATTAGCTAGTTCTGTTCTCGGAATGAGTTGCTTTCCCACGAGGATGGTTGAGAGCAGAAGTTGATACTTTCCTGGATTGTGTAATCTAACAAGATGTACAACTTCGTAGATTCGTTTCATTTCTAAACTAGTTTGTTTGATCTTCATTGCTGAACACTGTATCTGTGAAATAAGCTGCAGTTCTTTCTCATTGAGTTCTTTCCCACGAAGACGCAAATGCTTCATTGATACTAATGGTTTGTAAAAAAGATGTACAACGTAGTAGATTCTTTTCATTTCTAACGGAGTTTGTTTAGAAAACTAAGATCTTCATTTCGGAACACTGTACAGTGTGAAATAAGCTAGTTTTGTTCTAGGAATGAGTTGCTTTCCTACAAATACGGTTGAGTGCACCAAGATTAAACTGTCCTGGATTGTGTAATCTAACATGATGTACAACTTAGTGGATTCGTTTCATTTCTAAAGTGGTTTGCTTAGAAAACAAAGGTCTTCATTGCAGAACAGTGTACTGTGAAATAAGCTAGTTCTGTTATTGGAAATGATTTGCTTTCCAACGAAGATGGTTGAGTGCAGGAAGTTGATATTTCCTGGATTGTGTATTCTGACAAGATGTATAACTTAGTAGATTCTTTTCATTTCTAAAGTAGTTTTCTTAGAAAACAAAGATCTTCATTTCTGAACACGTCCGTGTGAAATAAGCTGGTTTGGTTCTCAGAATGACTTGCTCTCCTATGAAGACGGTTGAGTGCAGGAAGTTGAAACTTTCCTGGATTGGTTAATCCAAAATGATGTACAACTTAGTAGATGTGTTTCATTACTAAAGTAGTTTGTTTAGACAAAAAGGTCTTCATTCCCGAACACTGTAGTGTGTCGTTCTGTTCTCAGAATGAGTCACTTTCCCACGAAGATGGTTGAGTGCAGGAAGTTGATATTTTCCTGGATTGTGTAATGTAAAAATATATACAACTTAGTAGATTCGGTTTGTTTCTAAAGTAGTTTGCTGAGAAAACAAAGATCTTCATTGCCGAACACTGTACTGTGTGAAATAAGGTCGTTCTGTTCTCGGAATGAGTTACTTTCCCACAAAGATGGTTGAGTGCAGGAAGTTGATACTTTCCTGCATTGTGTAATCTAACAAGATGTACAGCTTGGTAGATTCGTTTCATTTCGAATGTAGTTTTCTTAGAAAACAAGGTCTTCATTACCAAATATTGTACTTTGTAAAATATGATACTTCTCTTCTGGGAATGACTTGCTTTCCCACAAAGACAGTTAAGTGCAGGAAGTTGATACTTTCCTGGATTGTGTAATCTAACATGGTGTACAACTTAGTAGATTTGTTTCATTTCCAAAGGAGTTTTCTTAAAAAAAGGAAGAATTTCAATACTGAAAACTGTACTGTGTGTAGTAAGCTAGTTCAGTTCTCAGAATAAGTTGCTTTACTACGAATACGGTTGAGTGCAGCAAGATCAAACTGTCCTGGACTGTGTAATCTAATGTGATATACAACTTAGTAGATTCGTTTCATTCCTAAAATAGTTTGTTTAAAAAACAAAGTTCTTCATTGCCGAACACTGAACTTTGTGAAATAAGCTAGTTCTGTTCTCGGAGTGAGTTGCTTTCCCACGAAGACGGTTCAGTGCACCAAGCTGGTACTTTGCTGGTTTGTGTAATAAAACAAGATGTACAATTTAGTAGATTCATTTCATTTCTAAAGTAGTTTGCTTGGAAAACAAAAATCTTCACTGCCTAACACTGTACAGTGTGAAATAAGCTACTCTGTTCTAGGAATGAGTTGCTTTCTTACAAAGACGGTTGAGTGCAGCAAGATCAAACTTTCCTGGTTTGTGTAATCTGACAAGATGTACAACTTAGTAGATTCGTTTCATTTCCAAAGTAGTTTGTTTAAAAAAACAAAAGATCTTCATTGCCAAAACTGTACTGTGTGAAATAAGCTAGTTCTGTTCTCGGAATGAGTTGCTTTACTATGAATACGATTGAGTGCAGCAAGATCAAACTGTCCTGGTTTGTGTAATCTAACAAGATGTACAACTTAGTAGATTCGTTTCATTCTTAAAGTAGTTTGCTTAAAAACAAAGATCTTCATTGCCGAAAACTGTACTGTGTGAAATAAGTTAGTTCTGTTCTTGGAATGAGTTGCTTTACTACGAAGACGGTTGAGTGCAGCAAGTTGATACTTTCCTGGTTTGTGTAATCTAACAAGATGCACAACTTAGTAAATTCGTTTCATTTCTACAGTAGTTTGCTTAGAAAGAAAAGATCTTCTTTACCGAACATTGTACAGTGTGAAATAACCTAGTTCTGTTCTCCGAATGAGTTGCTTTCCCACGAAGACGGTTGAGGGCAGCAAGTTGATACTTTCCTGGTTTGTGTAATCTAACAAGATGTACAACTTAGTAGATTCATTTCATTTCTAAAGCAGTTCACTTAGAAAACAAAGATCTTCATTGCCAAAAACTGTACTGTGTGAAATAAGCTAGTTTTGTTCTCGGAATGATTTCCTTTACTACGAAGATGGTTGAGTGCAGCAATTTAATACTTTCCTGGTTTGTGTAATCTAACAAGATGTACAATGTAGTATATTCGTTTCATTTCTAAAGTAGTTTGCTTAGATAACAAAGATCTTCATTGCCAAACACTGTATCTCTGTTCTTGGAATGAGTTGCTTTCCTACAAAGATGGTTGAAGCAAGATTGATACTTTCCTGGTTTGTGATGTATAACTTTAGATTCTTTCATTTCTAAAGTAGTTTGCTTAGAAAACAAAGGTCTTCATTGCTGAATACTGTACTGTGAAATAAGCTAAGTTCTGTTCTTGGAATGAGTTGCTTTCCTTTCTGAAGACAGTTGAGTGCAGGAAGTTGATACTTTCCTGGTTGTGTAATCTAACAAGATGTACAACTTAGTAGATTCGTTTCATTTCTAAAGTAGTTTGCTTAGAAAACAAAGATCTTCTTTTGCCAAACACTGTACTTTGTGAAATAAGCTAGTTCTGTTCTCAGAATGAGTTGCTTTCCCACGAAGACAGTTGAGTGTAGCAAGTTGAAACTTTCTGGTTTGTGTAATCTAACAAGATGTACAACTTAGTAGATTCATTTCATTTATAAAGTAGTTTGCTTAGAAAACAAAGATCTTCATTGCCAAACACTGTACTGTGTGAAATAAGCTAGTTCTGTTCTCGGAATGAGTTGCATTCCCACAAAGACGGTTGAGTGCAGCAAGTTGAAACTTTCCTGGTTTGTGTAATCTAACAAGATGTACAACTTAGTAGATTCATTTCATTTCTAAAGTAGTTTGCTTAGAAAACAAAGATCTTCATTGCCAAACACTGTACTGTGTGAAATAAGCTAGTTCTGTTCTCGAAATGAGTTGCTTTCCCACAAAGACAGTTGAGTGCAACAAGTTGATACTTTCCTAGTTTGTGTAATCTAACAAGGTGTACAACTTAGTAGATTCATTTCATTTCTAAAGTAGTTTAATTAGAAAGCAAAGATCTTCATTGCCAAAAACTGTACTGTGTGAAATAAGCTAGTTCTGTTCTCAGAATGAGTTGCTTTACTACAAAGACGGTTGAGTGCAGCAAGTTGATACTTTCCTGGTTTGTGTAATCTAACAAGATGTACAACTTAGTAGATTCGTTTCATTTCTAAAGTAGTTTGCTTAGAAAACAAAGATCTTCATTGCCAAACACTGTACTTTGTGAAATAAGCTAGTTCTGTTCTCCGAATGAGTTGCTTTTGCCATGAAGAGGGTTGAGTGCAGCAAGTTGATACTTTCCTGGTTTGTGTAATCTAACAAGATGTACAACTTAGTAGATTCTTTTCATTTCTAAAGTAGTTTGCTTAGAAAACAAAGATCTTCATTTCCAAACACTGTACAGTGTGAAATAAGCTAGTTCTGTTCTCAGAATGAGTTGCTTTCCTACAAGATGGTTGAGTGCAGCAAGATGAAACTTTCCTGGTTTGTGTAATCTAACAAGATGTAAAACTAGTAGATTCAGTTTCATTTCTAAAGTAGTTTGCTTAGAAAACAAAGGTCTTCATTGCCGAACACTGTACTGTGTGACATAAGCTACTTCTGCTATCAGAATGAGTTGCTTTCCCACGAAGACGGTTGAGTGCAGGAAGTTGATACTTTTCTGGATTGTGTAATCTAACAAGATGTACAAACTTAGTAGATTCGTTTCATTTCTAAAGTAGTTTGCTGAGAAAACAAAGATCTTCTTTGCCAAACACTGTACTTTGTGAATTAAGCAAGTTCTGTCTGAGAATGAGTTGCATTCCCATGAAGACGGTAGAGTGCAGCAAGTTGATACTTTCCTGGTTTGTGTAATCAAACAAGATGTCCAACTCTGTAAATTCGGTTCATTTCTAAAGTAGTTTGCTTAGAAAACAAAGATCTTCATTGCCGAACACTGTACAGCGTGAAATAAGCTAGTTCTATTCTCGAAATGAGTTGCTTTCCCATGAAGATGGTTGAGTGCAGGAAGTTGATACTTTCCTGGTTTGTGTAATCTAAAAAGATGTACAACTTAGTAGATTCTTTTCATTTCTAAAGTAGTTTGCTTAGAAAAACAAAGATCTTCATTGACCAAACACTGTACTGTGTGAAATAAGCTGTTTGTTCTCAGAATGAGTTGCTTTCCTACGAAGACCTTTGAGTGCAGCAAGTTGAAACTTTCCTGGATTGTGTAATCTAACAAGATGTACAACTTAGTAGATTTGTTTCATTTCTAAAGTAGTTTGCTTAGAAAACAAAGGTCTTCATTGCCGAACACTGTACTGTGTGAAATAAGCTAGTTCTGTTCTCGGAATGAGTTGCTTTCCCACGAAGATGGTTGAGTGCAGCAAGTTGATACTTTCCTGGTTTGTGTAATCTAAGAAGATGTACAACTTAGTAGATTCGTTTCATTTCTAAAGTAGTTTGCTTAGAAAACAAAGATCTTCATTGCCAAACACTGTACTTTGTGAAATAAGCTAGTTCTGTTCTGGGAATGAGTTGCATTCCCCACGAAGATGGTTGAGTGCAGCAAGTTGATACTTTCCTGGTTTGTGTAATCTAACAAGATGTACAACTTAGTAGATTCATTTCATTTCTAAAGTAGTTTGCTTAAAAACAAAAGATCTTCATTGCCAAAACTGTACTTGTGTGAAATAAGCTAGTTCTGTTCTCGGAATGAGTTGCTTTCCCACGAAGACTGTTGAGTGCAGCAAGTTGAAACTTTCCTGGTTTGTGTAATCTAACAAGATGTACAACTTAGTAGATTCGTTTCATTTCTAAAGTAGTTTGCTTAGAAAACAAAGATCTTCATTGCCAACACTGTACTGTGTGAAATAAGCTAGTTCTGTTCTCAGGAATGAGTTGCTTTCCTAAAAGATGGTTGAGTGCAGCAAGTTGATACTTTCCTGGTTTGTGTAATCTAACAAGATGTACAACTTAGTAGATTCATTTCATTTCTAAAGTAGTTTGCTTAGAAAACAAAGATCTTCATTGCCAAACACTGTACTGTGTGAAATAAGCTAGTTCTGTTCTCAGAATGAGTTGCTTTCCACAAAGATTGAGTGCAGTTGATACTTTCCTGGTTTGTGTAATCTAACAAGATGTACAACTTAGTAGATTCACATTTCTAAAGTAGTTTGCTTAGAAAACAAAGATCTTCATTGCTGAACACTGTACTGTGTGAAATAAGCTAGTTCTGTTCTCGAATGAGTTGCTTTCCTACGAAGATGGTTGAGTGCAGCAAGATGAAACTTTCCTGGTTTGTGTAATCTAACAAGATGTACAACTTAGTAGATTCATTTCATTTCTAAAGTAGTTTGGTTAGAAAACAAAGATCTTCATTCTCAAAACACTGTACTTTGTGAAATAAGCTAGTTCTGTTCTCGGAATGAGTTGTTTTTTCCCACGAAGACGGTTGAGTGCAGCAAGTTGATACTTTCCTGGTTTGTGTAATCTAACAAGATGTACAACTTAGTAGATTCGTTTCATTTCTAAAGTAGTTTGCTTAGAAAACAAAGATCTTCATTGCCAAACACTGTACTTTGTGAAATAAGCTAGTTCTGTTCTCAGAATGAGTTGCTTTCCCATGAAGATGGTTGAGTGCAGCAAGTTGATACTTTCCTGGTTTGTGTAATCTAACAAGATGTACAACTTAGTAGATTTGTTTCATTTATAAAGTAGTTTGCTTAGAAAACAAAGGTCTTCATTGCCAAACACTGTACTGTGAAATAAGCTAGTTCTGTTCTCAGAATGAGTTGCTTCCCCACGAAGATGGTTGAGTGCAGCAAGTTGATACTTTCCTGGTTTGTGTAATCTAACAAGATGTACAACTTCGTAGATTCGTTTCATTTCTAAACTAGTTTGCTTTGAAAACAAAGATCTTCATTGCCAAACACTGTACTGTGTGAAATAAGCTAGTTCTGTTCTCGGAATGAGTTGCTTTCCCATGAATGGTTGAGGTTGAGTGCAATCTAACAAGATGTACAACTTGATACTTTCCTAAACTGGTTTGTGTAATCTAACAAGATGTACAACTTCATAGATTCTTCATTCATTTCTAAATTTGTTTAGAAAACAAAGATCTTCATTGCCTTTTCATTTCTAACACTGTACAGTGTGAAATAAGCTAAGTTTTGTTCTAGGAATGAGTTGCTTTCCTACAAATACGGTTGAGTGCACCAAGATTAAACTGTCCTGGATTGTGTAATCTAACATGTTGTACAACTTAGTGGATTCGTCCCATTTCTAAAGTGGTTTGCTTAGAAAACAAAGGTCTTCATTGCAGAACAGTGTACTGTGTGAAATAAGCTAGTTCTGTTATTGGAAATATTTGCTTTCCAACGAAGAAGGTTGAGTGCAGGAAGTTGATATTTCCTGGATTGTGTATTCTGACAAGATGTATAACTTAGTAGATTCTTTTCATTTCTAAAGTAGTTTTCTTAGAAAACAAAGATCTTCATTTCTGAACACGTCCGTGTGAAATAAGCTGGTTTGGTTCTCAGAATGACTTGCTCTCCTATGAAGACGGTTGAGTGCAGGAAGTTGAAACTTTCCTGGATTGGTTAATCCAAAATGATGTACAACTTAGTAGATGTGTTTCATTACTAAAGTAGTTTGTTTAGACAAAAAGGTCTTCATTCCCGAACACTGTAGTGTGTCGTTCTGTTCTCAGAATGAGTTGCTTTCCCACGAAGATGGTTGAGTGCAGGAAGTTGATATTTTCCTGGATTGTGTAATGTAAAATATATACAACTTAGTAGATTCGGTTTCATTTCTAAAGTAGTTTGCTGAGAAAACAAAGATCTTCATTGCCGAACACTGTACTGTGTGAAATAAGCTAGTTCTGTTCTCGAATGAGTTACTTTCCCACAAAGATGGTTGAGTGCAGGAAGTTGATACTTTCCTGGTTTGTGTAATCTAACAAGATGTACAGCTTAGTAGATTCGTTTCATTTCTAAAGTAGTTTGCTTAGAAAACAAAGGTCTTCATTACCAAAACACTGTACTTTGTGAAATATGATACTTCTCTTCTGGGAATGAGTTGCTTTCCCACAAAGACAGTTAAGTGCAGGAAGTTGATACTTTCCTGGATTGTGTAATCTAACATGGTGTACAACTTAGTAGATTTGTTTCATTTCTAAAGGAGTTTTCTTAAAAACAAAGAATTTCAATACTGAAAACTGTACTGTGTGAAGTAAGCTAGTTCAGTTCTCAGAATGAGTTGCTTTACTACGAAGACGGTTGAGTGCAGCAAGATCAAACTGTCCTGGATTGTGTAATCTAATGTGATATACAACTTAGTAGATTCATTTCATTCCTAAAATAGTTTGTTTAAAAAACAAAGATCTTCATTGCCGAACACTGTACTTTGTGAAATAAGCTAGTTCTGTTCTCGGAGTGAGTTGCTTTCCCACGAAGACGGTTCAGTGCACCAAGCTGGTACTTTGCTGGTTTGTGTAATAAAACAAGATGTACAATTTAGTAGATTCATTTCATTTCTAAAGTAGTTTGCTTGGAAAACAAAAATCTTCACTGCCTAACACTGTACAGTGTGAAATAAGCTACTCTGTTCTAGGAATGAGTTGCTTTCTTACAAAGACGGTTGAGTGCAGCAAGATCAAACTTTCCTGGTTTGTGTAATCTGACAAGATGTACAACTTAGTAGATTCGTTTCATTTCCAAACTAGTTTTCTTAAAAAAAGAAAGATCTTCATTACCGAAAACTGTACTGTGTGTAATAAGCTAGTTCTGTTCTCGGAATGAGTTGCTTTACTATGAATACGATTGAGTGCAGCTAGATCAAACTGTCCTGGATTGTGTAATCTAACATGATATACAACTTAGTAGATTCGTTTCATTCCTAAAGTAGTTTGCTTAAAAAACAAAGATCTTCATTGCCGAAAACTGTACTGTGTGAAATAAGTTAGTTCTGTTCTCGGAATGAGTTGCTTTACTACGAAGACGGTTGAGTGCAGCAAGTTGATGCTTTCCTGGTTTGTGTAATCTAACAAGATGCACAACTTAGTAGATTCGTTTCATTTCTACAGTAGTTTGCTTAGAAAGAAAAGATCTTCTTTGCCGAACATTGTACAGTGTGAAATAACCTAGTTCTGTTCTCCGAATGAGTTGCTTTCCCACGAAGACGGTTGAGCGCAGCAAGTTGATACTTTCCTGGTTTTTGTAGTCTAACAAGATGTACAACTTAGTAGATTCATTTCATTTCTAAAGCAGTTCACTTAGAAAACAAAGATCTTCATTGCCGAAAACTGTACTGTGTGAAATAAGCTAGTTTTGTTCTCAGAATAAGTTCCTTTACTATGAAGACGGTTGAGTGCAGCAATTTGATACTTTCCTGGTTTGTGTAATCTAACAATATGTACAACGTAGTATATTCATTTCATTTCTAAAGTAGTTTTCTTAGGTAACAAAGATCTTCATTGCAGAACACGGATCTATGTGAAATAAGTTAGGTCTCTTCTTGCAATGAAGTGCTTTCCCACAAAGAAGGTTGACTGCAGGAACTTGATACCTTTCTGCATTGTGTAAGCTAACAAGATGTATAACTTATTACATTCATTTCATTTCTAAAGAAGTTTGCTGAGAAAACAAAGATCTCCTTTTCTGAATACTGTACTTTGTGAAATAAGCTAATTCTGTTCTGGAATGAGTTAATTTCCCACGAAGACAGTTGAGTGCAGCAAGTTGATACTTTGCTGGTTTGTGTAATGTAACAAGATGTACAACATAGTAGATTCGTTTCATTTATAAAGTAGTTTGCTTAGAAAACAAAGGTCTTCATTGCCAAACACTGTACTGTGTGAAATAAGGTAGTTCTGTTAACAGAATGAGATGCATTCCTACGAAGTCGGTAGAGTGCAGAAAGATCAAACATTCCAAGTTTGGTAATCTGACAGGATGTACAACTAGTAGACTCGTTTCCTTTCTAAAGGATTTTGCTTAGAAAACAAAGATCTTCATTGCCGAACACTGTACTGTGTGAAATAGGCTAGCTCTGTTCTCGGAATGAGTTGCTTTCCCACAAAGACAGTTGAGTGCTGCAAGTTGTTACTTTCCTGGAGTGTGTAATCTAACAAGATGTACAACTTAGTAGATTCATTTCATTTCTAAAGTAGTTTAATTAGAAAACAAATATCTTCATTGCCAAAAACTGTACTGTGTGAAATAAGCTAGTTCTTTCTCGGAATGAGTTGCTTTACTACGAAGACGGTTGAGTGCAGCAAGTGGATACTTTCCTTGTTTGTGTAAACTAACAAGATGTACAGCTTCGTAGATTCGTTTCATTTCTAAAGTAGTTTCCTTAGAAAAAAAAACACCCTTCATTGCCAAACACTGTACTTTGTGAAATAAGCTAGTTGTGTTCTCCGAATGAGTTGCTTTGCCATGAAGAGGGTTGAGTGCAGCAAGTTGATACTTTCCTGGTTTGTGTAATCTAACAAGATGTACAACTTAGTAGATTCGTTTCATTTCTAAATTAGTTTGCTAAGAAAACAAAGATCTTCATTTCCGCACACTGTACTGTCGGAAATAAGCTAGTTCTGTTCTCAGAATGAGTTGCTTTACCCAAGAAGACGTTTGAGTGCAGCAAGATGAAACTTTCTTGGTTTGTGTAATCAAACAAGATATACAAATTAGTAGATTCATTTCATTTCTAAATTAGTTTGCTTAGAAAACAAAGATCTTCATTGCTGAACACTGTACAGTGTGAAATAAGCTTGTTCCATTCTCAGAATGAGTTGCTTTGAAAATTTGAGTGCAGAAGTTGATACTTTCTTGGTTTGTGTAATTAAAAAGATGTACAACTTAGTAGATTCTTTTCATTTCTAAAATAGTTTGCTTAGAAAACAAAGATCTTCATTTGCAAACACTGTACTTTGTGAAATAAGCTAGTTCTGTTTTTCAGAATGAGTTGCTTTCCCACTAAGACGTTTGAGTGCAGCAAGTTGATACTTTCCTGGTTTCTGTAATCAAACAAGATATACAACTTAGTAGATTCATTTCATTTCTAAATTAGTTTGCTTAGAAAACAAAGATCTTCATTGCGAATACTGTACACTGTGAAATAAGCTAGTTCTATTCTCGAAATGAATTGCTTTCCCATGAAAATGGTTGAGTGCGGGAAGTTGATACTTTCCTGGTTTGTTTAATCTAAAAAGATGTACAACTTAGATTCTTTTCATTTCTAAAGTCGTTTGCTTAGAAAACAAAGATCTCCATTTCCAAACATTGTACTGTGTGAAATAAGCTAGTTTGTTTCTCGGAATGAGTTGCTTTCCTAAGAAGACCTTTGAGTGCAGCACGTTGAAATTTTCCTGGATTGGGTAATGTAAAAAAGATATACAACTTAGCAGATTTGTTTCATTTCTAAAGTAGTTTGCTTAGAAAACAAAGGTCTTCATTGGCGAACCCTGTACTGTGTGAAATAAGGTTGTTGAGTTCTCGGAATGAGTTACTTTCCCACAAACATGGTTGAGTTCAGGAAATTTATACTTTCCTGGATTGTGTAATCTAAGAAGATGTACAGCTTCGTAGATTCGTTTCATTTCTAAAGTAGTGTGCTTAGAAAACAAAGATCATCTTTGCGAATACTGTGCTTTCTGAAATAAGCTAGTTCTCTTCTGGGATTGAGTTGCTTTCCCACGATGATGTTTGACTGCAGCAAGTTGATACTTTCCTGGTTTGTGGAATCTAACAAGATGTACAACTTAGTAGATTCGTTTCATATCCAAAGCAGTTTGCTTAAAAAAACGAAGACCATCATTGCCAAAAACTGTACAGTGTGTAATAAGCTAGTTTCGTTCTCGGAATGAGTTGTTTTCCCACGAAGACTGTTGAGTGAAGGAAGAAGAGACTTTCCTGGATTGTGTACCCTAACAAGATGTACAACTTAGTAGGTTCGTTTCATTTCCAAAGTAGTTTGCTTAGAAAACAAAGATCTTCATTGCCGAAAACTATATTGTGTGAAATAAGCTAGTTCTGTTCTCAGAATTAGTTGCTTTACTACGAAGACGGTTTAGTGCAGCAAGTTGATACTTTACTGGTTTGTGTAATCTATCAAGATATACATCTTAGTAGATTCGTTTCATTTCTAAAGTAGTTTGCTTAGAAAACAAAGATATTGATTGCTGAACTCTGTGCTGTGTGAAATAAGCTAGTTCTGTTCTCAGAATGAGTTTCTTTCCTAAGGGAGATGGTAAGTGAAGCAAGTTGATACTTTCCTGGTTTGTGATATCTGACAAGATGTACAACTTAGTAGATTTGTTTCATTTCTAAAGTATGTTGCTAAGAAAACAAAGGTCTTCATTGCCGAACACTGTACTGTGTAAAATAAGCAGGTTCTGTTCTCGGAATGAGTGGCTTTCCCATGAAGATGGTTGAGTGCGGTATGTTGATACTTTCCTGGTTTGTGAAATATAAAAAGATGTACAACTTAGTAGATTCTTTTCATTTCTAAAGTAGTTTGCTTACAAAACAAAGGTCTTCATTTCCGAATACTGTACTCTGTGAATAAGCTGGTTCGGTTCTCCGAATGAGTTGCTTTCCTACTAAGACTGTTGAGTGCATCAAGTTGAAACTTTCTTGGATTGGGTAATCTAACAAGATGTACAACTGGTAGATTCGTTTCATTTCTAAAGTAGTTTGCTTAGAAGAAAAGGTCTTCATTGCCGAACACTGTACTGTGTGAAATAAGCTAGTTCTCTTCTCGGAATGAGTTGCTTTCCTACGAAGTAGGTTGAGTGCAGCAATTTGAAACATTCCTGGATAGTGTAATCTGACAAGATGTATAACTTAGTAGATTCGTTTCAGTTCTAAAAAAATTATTTTTATTTATTTATTTGAGAGATGGAAAGAGGCAGAGTGAGAGAAAGAGAGAATGGGCGCACCAGGGCTTCCAAGTCACTGTAAACGAGCTCCAGATGCATGCACCGCCTTGTACATGTGGCTTATGTGGGTACTGGGGAATTGAACCGAGGTCCTTTGGCTTTGCAGGGAACAGCCTTAACGGTTAAGCCATCACTCCAATTCCCAGACAGACCTTCTTTTATGTGAGAGAAAGAGAGTGAGAGTGAGTGAGAGAGGAGAGAAGATTTGCATACCAGGGCCTCCAACCACTTGAACTCCAGAAATGTGCACCACTTTGTGCGCATGTGCAACCTTGAGCTGTTTTCGCATCTGTGTGTCTGGTTTACATGGGATCTGAAGAGTTGAGCATGAGTCCTTAGGCTTCATAGGCAAGCACCTTAACTGCTAAGCTATCTGTCCAGACTGGGAATATTCATTTCTTGAAAGAGAGGGTCCAATTTATGAGAGTATGGTCAATAATTATGTGAACACCAGCCTGAAGACAACAAAAACCAAAAAAATAAAAATTTACTGAACATCTATATGTGAGGCTGTAGGAGTTTAAAGCACCCTTGACCACAGCACTTCTATGCCAGGATAGAATAGTGTTCAATTACGCTATTGATGAAGTGGATGATTGCATGCTCTAAAGATGAATGCCAAAGTTACATTGTCAGTTCTCTTTGTTTCTTGGGATATAAAATTTGCCTAAAAAACAAAGGTCTTCATTGAAGAACACTGTACTGTGTGAAATAAGCTAGTTCTGTTCTCAGAATGAGTTGCTTTCCCACTAAGAAGGTTGAGTTCAGGAAATTGATACTTTCCTCATTTGTGCAATGTAACAAGAGGTACAACTTAGTAGATTCGTTTCTTTTCTAAAGTATTATGCTTAGAAAACAAAGATCTTCATTACCGAACACTCTTCCGTGTGAAATAAGCTAGTTCTGTTCTCGGAATGAGCAGCTTTCCTACGAAGATGGTTGACTGCAGGAAGTTGATAGTTCCTGGTTTGTTTAATCTCACAAGATATACAACTTAGTAGATATGTTTGATTTCTAAAGTAGTTTGCCTTGAAAAAAAGATCTTCATTGCAGAACAATACACTGTGTGAAATAAGCCAGTTCTGTTCTCGAAATGAGTTGCTTTCCCATGAAGATGGTTGAGCGCAGCAATTTGATACTTTCCTGGTTTGTGTAATCTGTCAAGATATACAACTTAGTAAATTCGTTTCATTTGTAAAGTAGTTTGCTTAGAAAACAAATGTCTTCATTGTCAAATACTGTACTGTGTGAAAGAAGTTAGTTCTGTTCTTGGAATGAGTTCCTTTCCAACGAAGAGAGTTGAGTGCAGCAAGTTGATACTTTTCTTGTTTGTGGAATCTAAGAAGATGTACAACTTAGCAGATTCGTTTCATTTCTAAAGTAGTTTGCTAAGAAATCAAAGATCTTCATTGTCGAAAACTGTACAGTGTGAAATATGCAAGTTCTGTTGTCGGAATGAGTTGAGTTCCTACGAAGACGGTTGAGTGAAGCAAGATCAAACTTTCCTGGTTTGTGTAATCTGACAAGATGTACAACTTAGTAGATTCGTGTCATTTCTAAAGTAGTTTGCTTAGAAAACAAAGATCTTCATGCCCGAAAAATGTACTCTGTGAAATAAGCTATTTCTGTTCATGGGATGAGATGTGTTCCTAGGAAGAGGGTTGGATGCAGCAAGATCAAACTTTCCTAGTTTGTGTATTCTAACAAGATGTACAACTTAGTAGATTCATTTCATTTCTAAAGTAGTTTGCCTAGAAAACAAAGATCTTCATTGCCGAACACTGTACTGTGTGAAATAAGCTAGTTCTGTCCTTGGAATGAGTTGCTGTCCCACAAAGAAGGTTGAGTACAGGAAATTAATAGTTCCCTGTTTTATGTAATGTAACAATATGTACAACTTAGTAGATTCATTTCATTTCTAAAGTAGTTTGCTAGAAAATAAAGAACTTCATTGCCAAAAACTGTTCTGTGTGACATAAGCTAGTTCTGTTCTCAGAATGAATTGGTTTCCTACGAAGATAGTTGAGTGCAGCAAGTGGATACTTTCCTGGTTTGTGATATCTGACAAGATCTACAACTTAGTAGATTCGTTTCATTTCTAAAGTACTTTGCTTAAAAAACAACGATCTTCATTGCTGAAAACTGTTCTGTGTGAAATAAGCAAGTTCTGTTCTCGGAATGAGTTTCTTTACTACGATTACAGTTGATTGCAGCAAGTTGAAACTTTCCTGGATTGTGTAATCTCACAAGATGTACAACATAGTAGATACGTTTCATTTCTAAAGTACTTTGCTTATAAAACAAAGATCTTCATTGCCGAAAACTGTACTGTGTGAAATAAGCTAGTTCTGTTCCCGGAATGATATGCGTTCCTACAAAGACGGTTAAGTGCAGCAAGTTCATACTTTTCTAGTTTGTGTAATCTAACAGTATGTACAACTTAGTAGATATATTTCATTTCTAAAACAATGTGCTTAGAAAACAAAGATATTCATTACCGAACACTGTACTTTGTGCAATAAGCGACTTCTGTTCTCAGAAAGAGTTGCTTTTTCAAGAACGCGGTTCAGTGCATCAAGTTGATACTTTCCTAGTTTGTGTAATCTAACAAGATGTACAACTTGTAGATTGGTTTCATTTCTAATGTAGTTTGCTTAGAGAACAAAGATCTTCATTGCTGAACACTGTACAGTGTGAAATAAGCTAGTGCTGTCCTAGGAATGAGTTGCTTTCCCACAAAGACGGTTGAGTGCAGCAAGTTGATACTTTCCTGGTTTGTGTAATCTACCAGGATGTAGAACTTAGGAGATTCGTTTCATTTCTAAAGTAGTTTCCTTTGAAAACAAAGATCTTCATTCCCGAAAACTATACTGTGTGCAATAAGCTAGTTCTGTTCTAGGAATGAGTTGCTTTCCCACGAAGATATTTGACTGCAGGAAGGTGATACTTTCCTGGATTGTGTAATGTGACAAAATGTACAACTTAGTAGATTCGTTTCATTCCTAATGTAGTTTGCTTAGAAAACAAAGATCTTCATTGCCTAACACTGTACTTTGTGAAATAAGGTAGTTCTGTTCTTTGAATAAGTTCCTTTGCAACGAAGAAGGTCGAGTGCAGCAAGTTGATACTTTCCTGGTTTGTGTAATCTAACCAGATGTACAAGTTAGTAGATTCATTTCATTTCTACCATAGTTTCCTTAGAAAACAAAGATCTTCATTGCTGAACCCTATATAGTGTGAAATAAGCTAGTTCTGTTCTCAGAATGAGATGCTTTCCAACGAAGACGGTTGAGTGAAGCAAGATCAAACTTTCCTGGTTTGTGTAAAATAACAGGATGTACAACTTAGGATATTCGTTTCATTTCTAAAGTAGTTTGCTTAGAAAACAAAGGTCTTCTTTGCGAACACTCTACTGTGTGGAATAAGCTAGTCCTGTTCTCGGAATGAGTTGTTTTCCCATGAAGATGGTTGAATGTGGGAAGTTGATACTTTCCTGGTTTGTGTAATCTAAGAAGATGTACAACTTAGTAGATTCGTTTCATTTCTAAAGGAGTGAGCTTAGAAAACAATGATATTCATTGCCGAACATTGTATTGTGTGAAATAAGCTAGATCTATTCTCGGAATGAGTTGCTTTCCCATGAAGACGTTTACGTGCACCAACTTGAAACTTTCCTGGTTTGTGTAATCTAACAAGATGTACAACTTAGTAGACTCGTTTCATTTCCAAAGTAGTTTCCTTAGAAAACAAAGATCTTCATTGCTGAACCCTGTATAGTGTGAAATAAGCTAGTTCTGTTCTCAGAATGAGATGCTTTCCAACGAACACGGTTGAGTGAAGCATGATCAAACTTTCCTGGTTTGTGAAACCAAGCAAGATATACAACTTTAGATTCATTTCATTTCTTAAGTAGTTTGCTTAGAAAACAAAGATCTTCATTGCCGAACACTGTACTTTTTGAAATAAGCTAGTTCTGTTCTGGGAATTAGTTGCATTCCCACGAAGACGTTTGAGTCCAGCAAGGTGATACTTTCCTGATTTGTGTAATCTAACAAGATGTACAACTTAGTAGATTCGTTTCATTTCTAAAGTAGTTTGCTTACAAAACAAATATCTTCATTGCTGAACACTGTACTGTGTGGTATAAGCTAATTCAGTTCTCAGAATGAGGTGCTTTCCTATGAAGACAGTTTAGTGCAGCCAGATCAAACGTTCCTGGATTGGGTAATCTAACAAGATGTACAACGTAGTAGATTCGTTTCATTTCTAAAGTAGTTTCTATAAAAAACAAAGATCTTCATTGCCGAAAAGTCTACTGTGTGAAATAAGCTGGTTCTGTTCTCTGAAGTAGTTGCTTTCCTACAAAGACGGTTGAGTGCAGCAAATTGAAACTTTCCTGGATTGTGTAATCTCACAAGATGTACAACTTAGTAGATTCGTTTTATTTCTAAAGTAGTTTGCTTAGAAAACAAAGATCTTCATTGTCGAAAACTGTACTGTGTGAAATAAGCTAGTTCTGTTCTCAGAATGAGCTGTTTTCCCACGAAGACGGTAGAGTGCAGCAAGTTGATAGTTTCCCGGTGTGTGCAATCTAACAAGATGTACAACTTAGTAGATTAGTCTCATTTCTAAAGTAGTTTGCTTAGAAAACAAAGGTCTTCATTGCTGGACACTGTACTGTGTGACATAAGCTAGTTCTATTCTTGGAATGATTTGCTTTCCCATAAAGATGGCGGAGTGCAGCAAATTCATACTTTCCTGCTTGGTGTAATCTAAAAAGATGTACAATGTAGTAAATTCCTTTCATTTCTAAAGTAGTTTACTTAGAAAACAAAGGTCTTCATTGCCAAACACTGTACTGTGTGAAATAAGTTAGTTCAGTTCTCAGAATGAGTTGCTTTCCTTTGAAGACGGTTGAGTGCAGCAAGATCAAACTTTCCTGGTTTGTGTATTCTAACAAGATGGACAACTTAGTAGATTCCTTTCGTTTCTAAAGTGGTTTGCTTGGAAAAACAAAAATCTTCATTGCCAAAAACTGTACTGTGTGAAATAAGCTAGTTCTGTTCTGGAAAGAGTTGCTTTACTTCGAACACGGTTGAGTGCAGCAAGTTGATACTTTCCTGGTTTGTGTAATCTAACAAGATGTACAACTTAGTAGATTCGATTCATTTCTAAAATAGTTGGCTGAGAAAACAAAGATCTTCATTGCCGAACACTGTACTTTGTGAAATAAGCTAGTTCTGTTCTCGGAATGAGTTGCTTTCTCACGAACACAGTTCAGTGCAACAAGTTGATACTTTCCTGGTTTGTGTAATCTAACAAGATGTACAACTTGTAGATTAGTTTATTTTCTAAAGTAGTTTCCCTAGAAAACAAAGATATTCATTGCCAAACTCTGTACAGTGTGAAAAAAACTAGTTCTGTTCTCGGAATGAGTTGCTTTCATACGAAGACGGTTGAGTGCAGCAAGATCAACCTTTGCTAGTTTGTGTAATCTAACAAGATGTACAACTTAGTAGATTCGTTTCATTTCTAAAGTAGTTTGCTTAAAAAGCAAAACACTTCATTGCCAAAAACTGTACTGAGTGAAATAAGCTTGTTCTGTTCTGGAATGGGTTGCTTTACTACGGACACAGTTGAGTGCATCAAGTTGATACTTTCCTGGTTTGTGCAATCTAACAAGATGTACAACTTAGTAGATTAGTTTCATTTCTAAAGTACTTTTGATAAAACAAAGATCTTCATTCTCAAACACTGTACTTTGTGAAATAAGCTAGTTCTGTTCTCGGAATGAGTTGCTTTCCTAAGGGAGACGGTTCAGTGAAGCAAGTTGATGCTCTCCTGGTTTGTGTATTCTAACAAGATGCACAACTTAGTAGATTCGTTTCATTTCTAAAGTAGTTTGTTTAGAAAACAAACGTCTTCATTGCCGAACACTGTATTTTGTGAAATAGGCTAGTTCTGTTCTCGGAATGAGTTTCATTCCCACGAAGACAGTTGAGTGCAGCAGAATCAAATTTTCCTGGTTTGTGTAATCTAACAAGATTTACAACTCAGTAGATTCGTTTCATTTCTAAAGTAGTTTGCTTAGAAAATGAAGATTTTCTTGCAGAAAACTGTACAGTGTGAAATAAGCTAGTTCTGTTCTGGGAATGAGTAGCTTTCCTATGAAGACGGATGAGTGCAGCAAGTTGAAACTTCCCTGGATTGTGGAATCTAACAACATATACAACTTAGTAGATTCGTTTCATTTCTAAAGCAGTTTGCTTAGAAAACAAAGATATTCATTCCCGAAAACTGTACTGTGCGAAATGAGCTAGTTATGTTCTCGGAATGAGTTGATTTCCCAAGAAGACAGTGCAGTGAAGCAAGTTGATACTTACCTGGTTTGTGTAACCTAACAAGATGTACAACTTAGTAGATTCGTTGCATTTCTAAGGTAGTTTGCTTAGAAAAGAAAGGTCTTCATTGCCGAACACTGTACTGTGTGAAATAAGCTAGTTCTGTTCTCGGAATGACTTGCTTTCCCACGAAGATGTTTGACTGCAGGAAGGTGATACTTTCCTGCATTGTGTAATCTAATAAGATGTACAACTTAGTAGATTCGTTTCATTTCTAAAGTAGTTTGCTGAGAAAACAAAGATCTTCATTGCCGAACACTGCACTATGTGCAATAAGGAAGTTCTCTTCTCGGAATGAGTTGCTTTCCCATGAAAATGGTTGAGTCCAGGAAGGTGATACTTTCCTACTTTGTGTAATCTAACAAGATGTACGACTTAGTAGATTCCTTTCATTTCTAAAGTAGTTTGTTTAGAAAATAAAGACCTTCATTGCTGAACACTGTACAGTGTGAAATAAGCTAGTTCTGTTCTCAGTATGAGTTGCTATCCTATGAAGACAGTTGAGTGCAGCAAGATCAAACATTCCTGCTTTGTGTAATCTAACAAGATGTACAACTTAGTAGATTCCTTTCATTTCTAAAGTAGTTTGCTTACAAAACAAAAATCTTCATTGCCAAAAACTTTAGTGTGTGAAATAAGCTAGTTCTGTTCTTGGAATGAGTTGCTTTCCCACGAAGACAGTTCAGTGAAGCAAGTTGATACTTTCCTGGTTTGTGTAACCTAACAAGATGTACAGCTTTGTAGATTCGTTTTATTTCTAAAGTAGTTTGCTTAGTAAATAAAGACCTTCATTGCCGAATACTGTACTTTGTGAAATAAGCTAGTTCTGTTCCGGGAATTAGTTGCATTCCCACGAAGACGTTTGAGTGCAGTAAGTTGATACTCTCCTAGTTTGTGTAATCTAACAAGATGTACAATTTAGTAGATTCGTTTCATTTCTAAAGTAGTTTGCTTACAAAGCAAAGATCTTCATCGTCGAACACTGTAGAGTGTGAAATAAGCTAGATCTGGTCGCGGAATGAGTTGCTTTCCTACGAAGACTGTTTAGTGCAGCCAGATCAAACGTTCCTGGTTTATGTACCCTAACAAGATGTACAACTTACTAGATTCGTTTCATTTCTAAAGAAGTTTGCTTAGAAAACAAAGATCCTCATTGCCGAAAACTGTAGTGTGTGAAATAAGCTAGTTCTGTTCTGGGAATGAGTTGCTTTCCCACGAAGACAGTTGAATGCAGCAAGTTGATACTATCCTGGTTTGTGTAATCTAACAAGATGTACAACTTAGTAGATTCTTTTCATTTCCAAAGCAGTTTGCTTAAAAAAGAACCATCTTCCTTGCCAAAAACTGTATTGTGTGTAATAAACTAGTTCTGTTCTCAGAATGAGATGCTTTCCCACGAAGACGGTTGAGCGTAGCAAGTTGGTACTTTCCAGGTATGTGTAATCCAAGAAGATCTACAACTTAGTAGATTCGTTTCATTTCTAAAGTAGTTTGCTGAGAAAACAAAGTTGTTCATTGCCGAACACTGTACTGTGTGAAATAAGCTAGTTCTGTTCTTGGAATGAGTTTCTATACTATG